>PVIH01002024.1:0-124152 GCA_004025045.1 Sigmodon hispidus
TGTCAGTCCACGGTCCCACAGGTTCAGGGGTATCAGTCCACGGTCTCACAGGTTCAGGGGTGTCAGTCCACGGTCCCACAGGTTCAGGGGTATCAGTCCACGGTCTCACAGGTTCAGGGGTGTCAGTCCACGGTCCCACAGGTTCAGGGGTGTCAGTCCACGGTCTCACAGGTTCAGGAATGTTAGTCCACAGTCTCACAAGTTCAGGGGCTGCAGACTACACTCTCACAGTTTTAAGGTTATCGGTCCACAGTCTCACAGGTTCAGGAGCTGCACTCCATGGTCTCACAGGTTCAGGAGATGCACTCCATGGTCTCACAGGTTCAGGAGCTGCAGTTCACACACAGTCTTCTGGACTCACATATTTGGGCTGGACATCATATTGGTGAGGGCACGTGGTAGAAGCGATTGTTTTCCTCATATTCAACAGGAAGCAGAAAAACAAGGAAATGCCAGTACTCAAGGCTGTTTCCTCCATCCTCTTTTATTCTGTGGGCACAGCCCACAGGGAGGTGCTGCGTACACTGAGTGAGACTCCTTTCCTCTTCCTGTCTGGAAACAGCACCTCATATATAACCACTGATGACTTAGCAATCTTCTATGTAATTCTAAGTTCACCAGGAGGACTATTCACTGCAGTAGTCCTTCCAGACCAGTCTCTAGATCTGCCTTTCTTCTCTTTCCTGCCATGGTGCCTTCATCAGAAGCCAAGCAGATACTGGTACCATAAGCTCCAAAACCACGAGCCTCTTCTTTATGACTTACCAGTGTCCTGTTTTCTTTTATATCCACAGAAGATGGACTGAGGTCCTGCTTAGGTTCCCCCCCATGCCACCTTTCTTTCTCAGCTTTGGCCTCATCATGGATTTGACCTGTATGTAACCAGACCTGCTTTGTTCTTGACCTCAGTGTTTAGTTAGGTCACCTACATTTCTGTAACTAGGGCAGAACCCAGTGCATTGTGGTGTCTGTAACACTAAGCACAGCCATGGAAATACTGAATAGCGGTATCTGCCTTTCCATCTGAGCTTGGGGGCATCCTTTTCCCAAACTATCTGCTCATCAGGGACATTTTTGATGCATATTTGTGAGCAAGCAATGAGTTTTCCCAGAGTGAGTAAGAAAATATTTCCCCAAATTCTCCATGCTCTGCTTTTAGTTCTTGGGAATCATTAGGAAGGAGATGTGGGTGGTATCCACTGACCCAGTTCAGTCAGCTTCATCTATCAGCAAGGAGGTATCGTAATGAAGCCCTTTGAAACATCAAAGTTCTCATGCCAAGATGCCCATTTATTCTGAATAGGAATCAATACTGTTCAATTAATATAGATTATATCACCACACAGTTAATTTAGAATGTCATTGCTTTGCAGTTCATATCCTGACCTAGTTGATCCTAATGATACTCACCTAGAAGACTTACCATTAAGACAGAACAGGACAAGTACCAGAATTGCCCACCCCCTGGGGAGACCTAGGATTTAATCCCAATAGCACAGCAGGCCCTGTGTTGGCTCCCCTCCCTTCAGGAAGCTGCTGGGACTCACACATCCATTGATGACATCACTGGTACCCTGGACAGAGAGCAAATCCATGTTGAGTGTTTCCTGGAATTGGTTCTGTAGATGCTGAGGAACAGAAACATCCTAGCATACAAGCCCTGCAGCAAAGGTGGGCTTTTGTGTATATTGTGCTGCTTCTTTTGTGAGATTATTTTCTTCTGGCACATAGGCAGGGTGGATTTGCTGCCCTGGTCACACCTGCACAGTGCTCTCTCTCTCGCTCTCTCTCTCTCTCTCTCTCTCTCTCACACACACACACACACACACACACACACACACACACACACACACGCACGCATATATACACACATGAGAAAGAGAAGCAGAAGAAAGACAAATGGGCCCTCTGTGTCATTTTTCACTTCTAGTATTTTTAAAGATATATTTTATTATTTATCTATAAGTTCTATGTTGTGGTGTGTCTTTCTGTCTGTCTGTCTATATGTGCATGTGAGTGCAGATGCTCACAGATCCCCTGGAGCTGAAGTTCTGAAGTTCTAGGCCGTTGTGAGCTGAGCTGCCTAAATATGAGTACTGAAGGTGGACTCTGCTCTCACAGCCAGTGGCCTGGTGTTCTAAGCGCAAACGGCTCTTGCACAGCAGCCCACGTCATGCAAGTGCAATAGCATGTGGATCAGAGGACCCCCACTTTCTCCCTCTGATTTATATACCTAGGCTTTCAGTCTCCAGCTCAGAATGAGGGCTGAAACAGATAGGGACCTGAGGGGGTGAGCTAATGACATGGCTATTTACTCTATGATCCTGTCTCTTAGAATCGTAAGCCTCTTTCCTTGGCTTTCCCTGGTATGTCAGCCTTTGAAGCAAGCCTCAGTTTCCAGTAGCTATCTTTGGGGTCCTCATAAATCCTTTGGCATGTATCTCTCATCTGAGCCATCAATGTGCCAGGAAATTTCTCTATTCTGAGTTTATTTTAGTGCCTGGAAAATGTTAGGTTGCAAAATGTTCACCATTTTTGGCAGGTAACTATGTAAACAGGACAGAGTTGTGGAGAGAAAGAACTTCCTACCTTTCTGCTAAGGGCCCCGGCCATGCAATAAACACAGAATAGCTTCCCTTGGAAACAAAAGCCTTTGACTTTCCCTCTCTCTAGATAATGACATTCTTTCCATAGAGAGCCTAGTTTTGGCTCATCATCTCTGGCAGATTTCCGACACGCTTCACACTGAGCGATAAAAGATAAACGGGAATTATGGTTTAGGGTAGTGGGGAGATTTGCTTACTAAAGTAAAGTTTTCCCAAGAGTTGGTGTGAAAGTTAGGTCAGTTACTTGTGTCTTTGCTGTGACAGGATGTTGGCATCGCATCTCAAGGACAGTGTATTCTGCTCACCGTTCAAGGGTGCAGTTCATCACAGTGGATTAGGCACCAAAGCAGGAGCCTGGGGGGAGGGGGCTAGTTATATTGCATCCTCTGTCAGAAAGCAAAGAGAAATGCTGCTGCTGCTAATCACACCCTAACCCTAACCCTAGCCCTAACCCCTTACACTAACCCCTAACCCTAACCCCTTACCCTTACCCTAACCCTAGCCCTAACCCTAACACCTAACCCAAACCCTAACCCCAACCCCTAACCCCTTACCCTAACCCTAACCCCATACCCTAACCCTAACCATAACACTAACACTAACAATAACACTAACCCTAACACTAACTCTAACCCTAACCCCTTACCCTAACCCTAACCCTAACCCTAACTCTAACCCTAACAATAACAATAACCCTAACCCTAACCCTAACCCCAAGCTCTAACCCCTTACCCTAACCCTAACACTAACAATAACACTAACTCTAACCCTAACCCCTTACCCTAACCCTAACCCATTCATTTAGTCCCGGTCCCTAGGTCATAAAATGGTGCCACCTATTAAAGCAGCTCTTTCTACTTCAATTTACCTAAGCTAGTCAATCCCTCATAAACACACTGAAAGGACCATTTTACCTAGAAAATCCCTTACAAGTTTGCAGTCTCATCTAAGCTACCTGCTAGCCTCATCTAGATAGGACCACTCGGGTCCCCTCGGTTGACACTTCCTTATTTTCATGGGTCCTTCTCTACATTCACACCATCCTTGCTAGGGGGCAGGTGATACTTGTTTATGGTTTATTTTATTTTGATTGTATGTCTATATGATGATTAAGTATATGTGTATTTGAGTAATATATTCTGGTCACCATCATCTCCCATTTCCCCTCCCCTTTCTGCTGATCCCATTCCTTTCTAACTAGGCCCTCATCCATGCCCCCTTTGTGTGTGGCTCAATGTGTTCTGTTATGGCTATTCATGGGAGCATGGGCAAGGAGCTATTTACAGGATCATAGACACCTTATTGATGGATACATCACTGAAGAAAACCTTTCTTCCTTCCCTATCAACATTAACTAAATATAAATCTTCAGGAAGAAGTAGGGGAGGGGCTTGCGACCCCCTTCCTGCTCTGTGGAAGAATGTTGACAGGCCTAGACTTATGCAGGTGTAAGAGCTGCCAAGAGCTCAGGAGTGCAGTGGCCATGTTATGCCTAGAAGACAGAGTTTCTTATCTCTCCATCCTTCCTCTAGCACATAAAATCTTCCTGTGGCCTCCACTGTGGCATTCCATTAGCTTTGATGGTAGAGACACAGATGCCTTCCTTAGGGTGAAGCACTCAGTGGTTTCTTTCCTCACCACTTCGACTCATCATGGTCTACAATAACCTCCACCCACCGCAAGAGAGGCTTCTCTGACTGGAGCTACCAGCAGCACCAGTCTATGGGGATTCACATAAATATCTAGAAGGCAGTTCTGGAACCACATCATATCCATTTAGCAAAACAACAGCAATAGCTTCCCAGCTGGAGTCTATGACCTCCCAAGTCACAGGATTTTAACCAGCCTTACAGTACCAGCCTTGAATGCCCTCCTGTGGAGTGGGCATCAAATTCAGCCCGAAAGCAGTTAGAACAGTAACAGAACTGCCACTGCTGCATTTGTGGGCTCATCTTCTCTGGCCAGCCTGTACTGTTGCACACACAGTCTGTTGCTATTGACAACAGTTTGTCTCCAGCAGCCTGTATAATTCATTCCATCACTATGACAGCTAGTCAGCAGGTAAGAAGCCTCAAGCCCAGTTCCAGCTCCATTTTTCTGTCACAAAACCAAAGGCAGTGATGTCTTTCTCTGTAGGGTCCTACCATCTAGATCCAGATCCAGTGGTGTCTTCCTCTGACAGTCCTATTATCTAGATCCAGTGACATCTCCATCTGTAGGGTCCTAACATCTAGATCTGGTAGATAACTAGGAACAGCAATAGCTTCCCAGCTAGAGTCTATGACCTCCCCAGACGCAGGATTTTAACCAGGCTTACAGTTCTATAAAGTTAGACCCAGAATAGACTTTTAAATGCATATTCTTATTTTAACATTTAAGAAAAAGAACTCTGATCATCTCTTTTGTATATAAATTTGAAGAAAAATATTCTTTTTTTTAACATATTTACTTCTGAGAACAGTTTCTTCTAGTTTTTCACATGTACAAGGAATCTTTATTTCTTGTTCCTGTCGTGTGACCCAGGAAGGAGGTATTTGTTAGTGTTTCTTCATTAGTTTTAGAAAGAAAAGCAGAAGCAGAAGCCTCATAAATGTTTGCTAACATTCTTCAATGTCTAGCAGTCCTATGGGTAAAAACTAGTCCCTCAGGGTCCCATCATAACTATCACAAACTTTCCCAGAGGAATCTTCATGACATATGCAGGGATGTAAAAATAAAAGCTTCCAAAATTAATCTTAGGTGAGAGTTGTATAGAGAAAATGATGTATCTCCTTGGCCAGGTATAGAGCCAACCTCTGCTCAAGATGGCTGCATTCATCCATATGTGAATTCTCTCCAGGATGTGAAAAGCTCCAGGTAAGTGAAGCTATGGAAGCCCTTGTAGCATCCAGAGAGAAGGGCCGATTTAGCCCACTTGAGTTGTCCATCTCTACTCCAGTCATACCCAGCACTGTCCAGGACAATAAATATTAAGCAAGTGCTATGTACTTACCTAATTTACAGAATTGATCAGACGTCTCAGAAGCTTGATTCTCCAACAAAAGAAAATGGAGTGCTCTGTGCAAAGGTTAAGTGCACCGTTTAATTGGCAATTGTGCCTTAGGAGCCTATTGTAAAGCCATCGCCATTTGAGAGGATGCTCCAGATGGCACAGTCAGGGAAATACGTTTTCATTTTTGACCATTAAAAAGTCAAATGATGGAATTGAAGCAAAGAAACAGGGTGGCCTCTGGATTTCTGTCTCACCAGCATGCCATTTTCTTCTTCCTACACACTACCTCCAGCTCAGAATTTAGAACATATTAAAAATGCAGAGTTTAAAGATTTCTTCCTTGCCTAAATAATTCATCCAAACCTAGCAGACTGTTAAATATCAGAGAGACTAAGTACACATAGCATCAGGATATTTGGGGGTATTTACCACTTAAGACAAAGGACATAGCAACCTAACAAAGTCTAATAAAATTAATTTGGGCTGAGGAAGGACATTTTTTACAGCAATTGTTTTTGACAAAGGCATTTAAGAAAGTACCTGGCAGGAAGTGAAAATTGTCAGATATCCCGTGATAGATCGAAAGTAAATGAAATGCCCTAGCATTTGACCCTCAGGACCTGGAGGGGGTGGGGTGTCTTGGAAGTCATGCGGTCAGAGAGGTATGTTGTCCTTGGAGAGAAAGGTTAAGCTTCAGGGACATGCACTCTACTTCATGCAAAACTAGTCTCATTTATGAGAGGTGTTTGATGTGTTAGAATGCCCACTGGGTCTTCTGTTTCTGTCTTTGTTTTCTTTTTCTTTTTTTTTTTTTTTTTAAAAAAAAAACTTTCTTTCTTTCTTTCTTTCTTTCTTTATTTATTTATTTGCCTTGGTGTTTGCCTGGAGCTGGAACTACAGACAGTTGTTAGCTGCCATGTGGGTGCTGGGAATCGAACCCGGGTCCTCTAGAAGAGCAGACGGTGTTCTTTTTTTTTTTTTTAAATTTGATTGTTACATTACATTGTTCTTTTTTTTTTTTTTAAACTTTATTTATTTATTTGCCTTGGTGTTTGCCTGGAACTGGAACTACAGACAGTTGTCAGCTGCCACGTGGGTGCTGGGAATCGAACTCAGGTCCTCTGGAAGAGCAGACGGTGCTCTTAACCTCTGAGCCATCTCTCCAGCCCCTGTCTTTGTTTTCTTTCCAGTTGGCTGTAACAAAACAGTTCCGGTAGGAAGGGGTTACTAGGTTACAGTTCATCATTGTAGGGAAGTTAAATCCCCACACATCCTCAACAAGGACAGGGAACAGATATGTTCATGCACACTTTGTGCTTAGCTCATTTTCTCCTTTTGATATTCTCTAGGGCCCCATCCCAGAGAATGGTGGTACCCATAGTGGGTGAGTCTTTTTACCTCAATTAATGCAATCAAGACAACCCACATCTAGACCTGCTCACAGGCCAAGCTGATACAGACAGTCTGTCACTAAGATTCCCTTCCCAGCCAACAGAACCAGCCATCACAGCCACCTAGACCATGCCCCTCCTTGCTTCATCTTATGCTGCTTTACAAGGTGTCCATGCCAAGGCCATTTTGATTTGGAAACCTCTACCTCATGGCTGTGTTTCCCTGTGTCTTTTCATTATCCTCTGAGACTCACAGAGATTGCTGGAAGAAGGTTAAACACCTTCAGTGGACAAGTAACTCTGTGGTGGAGAGCATAGCCCTGAATGTTCCAGGTAACCCCAAACTGCAGACTGCTGAAATTGCCAGGCATTTGGGAAGAAGTTGAAGTTGAGTAAGAAAGGCCTTCTTCAGAGTAGATAGGGAAGGACACAGTGAGTTAAGTGATGCTTTCTTTCTACCCCCGTAAAACAATCTCCTAAGTGTGGAAAAGCCTCATTGCAAGCCACCATGGACCGCAATATTCTTACCCTGCAGCGAGTTCAGAAAGAGCTTTGTGCTTCCTGGCTGCTGTGGCACACAGCTTGATCAGGATTCCAAAAGTGAAGCAGACAGCATTGCCACAATAATGGCTGCCTTTGTGTCCAGAATAGAAATATTAGGATGCCATTGCTCAATCTCTCCTTGTCAAAGAAGGACTGAGGCAGGCAAATAGCATTGACACCTAGTCAGCAAGGGAAAACACTATTAGATAGTCATCAGATTCTAGTGGGCACTTCACTAATACAATAGGATTTCTGGGAGGAGAGTTCTAAATATGGGCTGTAGGGTGCTACCTGGAACATCCATCCTGATTCAGACTTTTATCTCTCTGTATTTATTGAAAATGTATATACACACAGGAGAGAGACAGAGAGAGAAGAGAGAAGAGAGAGGGAGAACACCCCAACTAGTGATATTTCTGTTGATTATCCCCACTGATGGGCCAAGTGGTAGCAAGAAGCAGGGATTAATTGCAACGAATAAATTGATGAAAAACTGATCCTGTAAAGTCCTTGGAACTGCTTCTTTGCCCCTGCCAAGGAAGGACATATGTAGACCCTTTAAACATATTGTTCTTCCAGACTCTCAGAAACCCACTCTGCCACCTGCGACATTCCCTGTAGGTGTCACCATGGATACTGTGTTCCAAAGAGCATCAAAGTTCTCCCCAAGCAAACCATTTCTCCACCAGCCTGCCATGGTTCCTAGCATTCTTTCATGTGACTCTAGGCTAAAGCAGAGCTTAGAGCCAGAGTCAGCTGAAGAAGCAGGTATAAATTTCACCTTTTCACAACCAGGTCATTCACAGGACAGAACAAGATGGAAGTAAGCTGCCTCACAGTTCTGTTGAAGACTTTCATATGGCCAAACAGAGCCAGCATAAAAAGCAGAGCCTGGAATGTTGAACCATCAGTATAGTGGGACAGTGATAGATGAAGGTAGTAATGTCACCTCCAATTCTGCACTAGCCCAAGGAATTGAGCAGAGGTATTTGGGCAAGGGAGGAAATAAAGGGACTAGATTTGCTGGGTGTAGATGGATTCTAATCTGCAAAAGACAGAAAACCATTCTGCATTGATCAAATTGTCTACAGTGGGATCAGAGATCATTGATATGGCCATTATGCAAACCGTGAACTGCAATCATCAGGGGCCAGCGATTCTGCCTACACTTGTATGAATATCATCCAATTTGAACCTAAAACAACCTTTTATGAAAAGTATATTCTAATTTTATAAATAAAGAAACTAGCCAATAGTGTCCTCATAGCTAGAAAATTACAGTCTCAGGGCCTCAACTTCTGCCCATACCTGGACCCATCTATATTCAACCACATTCTCTCAGTTGCCATAAGCCTGTGAGTGATAGAGACACAGCAGTATGGTTGCCCCAAGACTTTTCTGTTGGTACCTCCTTTTGTTTGATGTAGGTTGTCTTGGGAACTCAGGATCTCAAAGACATCCTGCTTCTCCTGTCTACTGGAGCAGAGTCTATCTTAGCAGATACTTGAATGGATGTGGCAGCCTGCAGCCTGATGGCCAGTGTAGAATGGTTGAGAATGGAGACATGTAGCATAAGGTTTCTGGCCCGTCTGGTGGGGGTTCAGACCTACAGACCTGCAAATCCCTAGTCCAGACCTGCCCACCCTGATAATTCCCCAAAAAGGACTCAGAAGCTTATATTAATTACATGCTGTTTGGCCTATGCCTCTGGCATATTGCTAGCTAGCTCTTTCATCTTAATTCAACCCGTCTCTATTCATCTGTTCTGTTATGTGGCCCATCTGTGTTGTTATTTTACATGTTGATTCTTGGGCAGCTGGATCACGGCTCTGTCTGACCCTCCTCCTACCTATACGCTGATTTCTCTACCTACTTCTATGATGTCTACCATAGGTCAAAATAGTTCCTTCATTTTACAGCATACAGAAAGACATTCCCATATCAGAGATATGACAGCAGACAGGTTCTACTTCTGTTCTTCAGAATCTAATAGTTGGCTTGTGCTTTTATTGACTTTCCTAGTGCCTGGGCTCCTTTAGACTCTGAGTAAGATTGTGCCAGAACCCAAATGCATTCTATTTCCACCTCCTAAGCAAAAGCAGGACTAGGCTGGCACACCCACTAGTCAGTGACCATGACTATTTCTGCTGGTCACGGCTCTCCAGACTTACTACAAGGTTCTTCTCAAGGTCTGTACTGGGGGATGAGGCCAACATACCCTCAGATCATACCTGCCAAAGCAAAACTTATCCTTATTTTCTTTTTTTAATTTATTTAACTTTTATTTTAAGTGTGAAGGTGTCAAGCTCCTCAGAGCTGGAATTATAGATGGTTGTTAGCTGCCATGTAGGTGTTGGGAATTGAACTTGGGTCCTCTGGAAGGTCAGCAACTACTCTTAACCACTGAGCCATCTCTCCAGCCCTCCTTACTTTCAAAGTACATGAAAATACTCTCTGAGCTTCTGTGGTGTGCTTGGCACATCTCACCCAGACACAATGGGTGTCTCAGGTAGGTGTAAAAGCAAAGATATAGTCTAAGAAACTTGCCTGTGTTACAGTGGCCTGTAAATGATGAACATCCAAGTATGAAATCACCCATCCTTGAGAAACCACCTTTTCTCTGTGGAGCGAACTTCAATTGAAGAGAGCTGTAATGAGCCTTATTGTATTTTCACGGCCCCACGCTCGAGAAGACACCAATTTTCCAATTTTAGGGCCATTTCCTTGGCATTTTCATTTTTCATATTTTTTCTACTTCTTATGCCTCTGTAGAAATGTCAGCTACATTGCCTATATCATTGTAGTATTCCCTGGGAAAATAAAGACATCTGGCTTCTAGGAGCTTTGAGGAAACAATAGAAAACAAAAGAGACTTCAGGATGCACAGAACAGGGGCTCCATTGAACTGGCTGTGGTGAGAATGCTAACTTGCCCAATTCTGTCTCCATTGTCAAAGCATTGCTAGCAGGGCCCAGGTGACTGCAGTGCCTCAGGAGCCCTTCATTCTGCACTCGAGATGATGCCACAGGACCAAGGCCCTGACAAGGAGCCACGGAACTATCAAAGCGTTGGATCTGGAATGCCAATTAAAAAAATACATGTTTTTTTGAGCATCTATTCCATGGCCAGAATGGAAACAAATATTGTACTTACTTATGGAAAATAATAATTACTGAGGGCTTACTATGTAGTCATACACAGGAAAGGAAAATCTTTGTCTTGAAAATCTTGTTCAACTGGCAGAGGACTCATGATAGTTTCTATTGTGCAAGGTGACAAGCATCATGACAAACAGACCGATGCAAAGAAGCACAGAAATGAGAGGTAAAGGAGCCAGGAGCATGGTGTTAGGGACCTTGAGCAGAAGACATTCTTGAGCTAATATTCAAAGGCCAGCTCAGCCTGTGGGACTCACGAAGTCACCCTACAAAGCTCACATTGAGCAAAGCATGAAAGCAGGCTATATATGAACAACCAGGCCAAGGCCTGTCACAACACTCTGTGCACAACGCTTGGGGAGAAGCAGAAGTCTGGTCAGACGCCAAGACAGATCCTGAGGGTGACATATGTGATACGAACTGAAGTTAGCCATCATGTCCATTTCCATAGCTGGGTGTACTATATGATGCTTTTAGAAAATAGTTATTTGAATACCCCTACCCTTCCCCCTATCTGACAAAATTCGCCAAAACACTAATGTATGTTGATAGGTTTCCACACTCAGTCGGAAGACTAATGTCTTGACTGTTAATGCGGGATGAAAAAGGGAAGGTTTGGGAGAAGGCAGAGGTTCCCTGGGAAGGCAGAGGTTCCCTGGGAAGGCAGAGGTTCCCTGGGAAGGCAGAGGTTCCCTGGGAAGGCAGAGGTTCCCTGGGAAGGCAGAGGTTCCCTGGGAAGGCAGCAATTTCCAGCCAGTTGTCTACAGCTCCAGTAAGATGCATATTCTTCCATCCATAGAGACGTAGAGAGAATGAGCATGAGGTTGCTTTCAATGGTTACTGCCTTCTTCCTACTCTGAAAGCTGAGTAGAGTCTATAAGTGGTGTGTCTTAGAGAAGGTTCCCAAGCTAAGTCATCTATCCAGCCTAGTGAGGTAGTAGATAACCTTTGTAGTCAGTGTGTGTGCTGAGCACGAAGCTAAAATTTTTAAGTATCAAGAAAAATAGCCATCCATTTTCTCAGGGGCCTGTTCTCTTTCAGTGGGGTAACCAAGCGGGAAGTCCTGGGTCCAGTCAAAAGTTTCATTTCCTGGTTCATCTGGTCCCTTGCTCTGCCTGACACCTCAAGTCTGAGGACAAGCCCAAGGTAGTTTCGGAGTATCTGACCAACAGCAGAAGCCTGAGCATCCTGCCACCAATGGGTGCCAGGGAACCTTCAGCCAGCTCAGAGGAGACACACATAAAAATAAAAGCTCTGGAAAGAGGGATGAGGAGGCTCTTGGATTGTGTCCTGAAATGTGTCCTCTCTACACACAGCTTTGGCCAGCTGCATATCTTTCTGTGTAGCACCCATGACTCACCTCTGAAAAAGCAATGGACGGACATACATTTGAGAATCCACAATCAACACTGTTACAATGTGAAATGATATATCTGGTTGAGGAAGCTTTACAGAAAGGGGAAAGAAGAGCAGATTTTCAGAACATTGTTCACTCTTGGCCAGGGAACTGGTAGGAACAGTAGTAGAGCCTAGAGAGAAGTCTGCAATATACTCACTCACAAATGATGGCTGAACTTCTCTTTAAGGGAGGTGTTGGAAGAGAATTGGGTTCACTGTGCTACAAAGCAGCGGGTAGCATGGGGGAGATGGCACTACATTCATCCGTAGCACTGAGGCTCCAGAGATAATGTATTATCATTGGACAGGAGAAGCTCTGCTGGGCACAGTTGCATCTTAGGATAAAGTGGACTTTGTAGCAGCAGAAGCATTGTTGGAAGCAAGTTTTTAGGTCTCCCAAGTATTAAATAGACTGGCACTTCATCTGATGGTGTACCCATATACCTATGGAGGAAAGAAGGGGAGAAGACCACAGAGCAGATGTGAGGTGCGGGGCTTCCACTGAGAGCTGGACTTCCATACTGCAGCCATTTTACTCCCCAAGTCCATGAGTAAAAGACAAAGCTGTTCAGGGTTTAAACATGAGCCTCTCCCTAAGGGAACTGACTTTTAAAATTAATTCTCAGCTCCCCTATCAGAAAACATTGTACTTAGGTACCTCTTGGATAAGTCTCCAAGGTGAACATATGACAAAGGGTGTGGTCAGCTGTGAATCCTCCTACCTAGGAGTGTGAGGGAGGGATGCTTCAGCCAGTACTCTCTGAAGTTCTTGTGAAGAAGCAATGGGCCATGGGACTTTCAAAGGTTGTGTCCATGAAATGGCTAACACTTATATGTCTGTGTCCATGTACAAAGACATGATGGGACAGAAGCTGATCTACAAATGTTATCTCTAAGATGTCATTGTGTACATGGTATAGTAAGACTAGAGTATAAACATTAGAATTATCCTCAATTACTTAGAAGCTAGAGTCTGTTACCTCCATCCCATGTATGTTTGCACATACTCATATGTACACATGCCACATGCATATAGAGGTCAGAAATTGATACTAATTGCCATTTTTCAGGATCCATCAAACTTGATTTATGAGACAGGGTCTCTCATTGGCCTGGAGATAACTGATTCAGCTAGGCTGGATGGCCAGTGAGTTCAGGAATCCTCCTCTGTCTTCCCAGTATAAAGATTATAAGCATGTGCCACAAGACGATTTGTACATGGCTTCTGGGAATTAAACTCAAATACTCACGGTTATAAGGCAAACACTTTATGAACTAAGCAATCACTTCAACCCTAGGACCCATTCTTATCAAATTACATTTTTTTTAATTAAAATAGTATAGGAACTGCTGAAGTATCAACAAACATTGGTTTTGTCATTATTGTTGCTTCATCCTACCCATTGCCTGGCTCCCTCCCTGAGAACCACAAAGGATGGGTACAAAGGAAGCAGTATATCCCAGCCCTCTCACTAACTAGACTTGGGCTCATCCCCAGCCCTGCAGCACCCTGCAAGATTGCCAGTGCACATTTTCACCTACTTCCTTCTGCCCAACTCAGGGTCAACAATCTAAAGAGGACCACAGTAACTTCAGAGGAATCGGGAAGGCGTGGATCTAGTTGCCGAATGCACAGTAGTGGTTTACCAAGGGACACAGGATGATGGACAGGGTACACACAGGCACAAGTTAACTCATTATAGGCACAGTGAACTCATAATGCATCTTGCTCTGCTGCAACCTAACGAGGTTTATTTCTCAATGTTTCCTGAGTTAATATTTTTTTGAAAAAGCCAAATAAAAGAGGAGGGTAAATATATTTATGCTTGATCTGTCCAGCAAGCACCTTCTTCTGTCAGATCAACAGTCAGCATGCTGAGATGGACTTGGGGTAAGCACTGTTCCATGGTGAGAAGTCAAGCTGGAGTGCCTGGAGTAGACAGCCATCTGCCTGTCAAAAACAAGAGCTCAGTAGAGCTTTGGCTTGTCACTCCTATCCTCCCTCCCTCATTAATTACTGTTGCCCTACATTGCCCAGACTTACACACTACCTTCAGAGGTATGATGGAGCAGATTTATCCTTCACGGTAACTGTAATTATATGTTGATATTAAATAAGATCATTCCATCAATTCATCAGTTTTCTTGGGGATGAAGTATACTGTATGCTTACTCACCTTTAGGTGGCCTAATACTTGCGAAAGTGAAGTATTCATGGGTTTTCTTTGAGTCACAAGAGACCTTAATATAGCTTTTGTTTCCTAATGTACTTGATAGGTTCTTGTGTAAGATCACATTATACGCAGATGGCTGGCAGGAAAGTAAATTTTAAATTATACAGTCTGCAGTTTCTCACTAAGAGAGGGTAGGAGGTGATTCATCATTGTACCCATCTTTCTGTTTACATGAGGATATATAATTCATGCTCAGAAGCCACAGCACAACTCATATGGAAGTTCTGCATGCACAGAGCAGAAACTCGCTCCCAGTCCAGAATCACAAATCACATTACTATCAAATGGCATGGCTAAAACGGCAAGAATATGTCCTTTAATTTTTTAAATATATATTTTATTTAGAAAGGTTTTATTTCATGTATACCCCTGCTTGACCTCCCTTCCCTCCTCCCTGTTCCTCCCAGACCTCCCTCAGCCTCCCTTTATCTATTCCCCAAGGAGTCCCAAGGTGGGTCCATTCAGTCTGTGTATCCATTTGAGGTTGGTCCGATTCCCTCATCCCAATATTAGGGCTGGATTAGGTGTTCCTCTGTAGGAAATGGGCTCTAAGATGCCAGTTCATGCACATGAACGTAGTCTGATCTCACTCCAAGAGGCTCCACATACTGCTCAGGCCATTCAACAGTCATCTACTTTTGAAGGGTTTAGTTCCTTTTCCTGAAGGTTCCCCAGTAGCTGTTTGTGACTCAGGGAGCTTCCAAAAGCTCCAGACAACCATCTCTGTGGGACTCCTCCTCATGATCCCAATCCCTTTGCTCACGTACACTCTCCTCTCCTCTCTCTCTCTCTCTCTCTCTCTCTCTCTCTCTCTCTCTCTCTCTCTCTCTCTCTTCAGCTGGACTGGGAGCTCGACCTGGTGCTTAGCTATGGATCTCTGCTTCTGCCTCTATTCACTGCTGAATGAAGGTTCTATAATGACACTTAGTGTCATCATTCATTTGATTATAAGGAAAGTCCCGTTAAGCACCCCCTCTACTATTGGTTAGAGTCTTAGCCAGGGACATCCTGTGAGTTCTTGGAGGTTTCGCTAGCTCCCGGTTTCTTCCCAACTCCAGAGTGGCTTCCTCTATCAAGATCTCCATCTCCATTTTCTCCATCTTTGTTGCTTCTCTTACTCAACAATCTCCTTTTCTCATGAACTGTTTCCCGCCTCTCCTTGGTCACTACCTGTTTATGATCCCAATGTACTCAGGAGATCTCTATCTTCTCTTCCCCGGGGAATCCCTGGATGTCTCTTTTAAGTTCCCTCTGGTCTCAAGCTGTTCAGGGGGATGTGGTTTGCAGCCTGGATATTCTTTGCTTTTTGTCTAAAATCCACTTATGAATAAGTACGTATCATGCCTGTCTTCTGGGCTTGTGATACCTCACTGAGGAGGATACTCTCCAAACCCATGCATTTGCCTGAAAATTTTAGGATGTCTTTTATTTTTTTAACCGCTGAGTAGTACTCCATTGTATAAATGTATCACAATTTATTAATCCATTTCTCAGTTGAGGGGCATCTAGGTTGTTTCCAGGTTCTGGCTATTACGAATAATGCTGCTATGACATAGTTGAGCTAATGAAAAGCTCTAAATATGTGGTTCATTCTCTAAATCCCAGCAGATGAGATAAAATTAAAGAATCATTTTAAAAAGCAAATGCTTAATTGTTTTATTTTATGTGTGTATATATGTGGTGCATGTTACTGTGTGTATATGCGTTTTGCATTGTGAGAGTGCATGCATGTGGAGGCTTGAGGTTGAGAGTACAGTCACCTGAGGAGTAGGGAGCCCCAATGGCAAAACTGTCACCATCTAATTGTCCCGTGAGCAAGTCGCTGGGGCCTTTTCTTGATGGATAATTTATGTGTGAATGGTACCAGCCCTAGACAGGTGATTCTGTAGTCTATAAGAAAGCAAGCACAGCAGCTATGGAAAGAAAGCCAGCAAACAGTGTTCTTTTCTGCTTCCTGCCTTTTCTTTTGTTTGAGTCCTTGTCTTTAGTGATGAACTACAGCCTGTCAATTGAAATAAATATTTCCTTCCTGAGTTGCCTTTGGTCAGTGTTTTTCTTTTTTTTTTTTTAAAAAAAAAAAACTTTATTTATCTGCCTTGGTGTTTGCCTGGAACTGGAACTACAGACAGTTGTTAGCTGCCATGTGGGTGCTGGGAATCGAACCCGGGTCCTCTGGAAGAGCAGACGGTGCTCTTAACCACTGATCCATCTCTCTAGCCCCTGGTCAGTGTTTTTCAACAGAAAGAAAACTAATATATGACACCCAATATCTTATGTGGCTTTTGGAGATCCAAATTTCTTTCTTCATGCTTGTATAAACAGATATTTTAATTCCTGGACCTTCTCCATAACCTTCAAGCATTTGAATATAATGGATGAATGATTTGATTTAAGGGCACCTGAAATTTGCATCTCAGCACATATTGGAAAGGTGCATGTATACACACTTTCTAGGATGGGCCAACCCGGGGAATGGTTGAGGAATCTTTACAGCCTTAAGCTTTGCTCTCTGAACGACAACCCTCCATGCAGAGTTATAAGACAGACTTGACTAAGGAAGAGATGAAAGGACTTGCTGAAATTCTGTGTTTAGTGCAATATGAAGCCAACTGTATTCGTTAGAGTCCCAATAAGAAAGGAAGAGTGTGTTGGCTCACAGTTTGAAGGGATATAGTTTTACCTTATTTACATTTTACCATAGTGTAAAACAAGGTAGAAAGTGTAACAGTACATTGCTTCTGCAGTTAGGGAGCAGCTAGAGAGAAGATTGGTGTTTCTCAGTTCATTTCCCCTTGGAGCTCTTTTAATCTTTCTGGGACCCTAGCTCACAGGTCAGTGTTGTCCACATTCAGAGAGGATCTTCCTCCTTCAGTAAAATCTAAAGTGCAGTTGATAATGAAAATTAATATCACAGTCACTTTACTGCCTCATTGACATTCACCCTGTACCACATGATGAAGTCACTTGCTCACAATGTGGTACCCCAAAGTCAGTCATATTCTTAAGTCACTGAACAAACTAATCAAATTTCCTTTTCATAGATGTGATAAAGGGTTTATTTGGCTATGTCACCGGTCATCATTGAGGGAAGTTATCAGGTCAGGAACTCAAGCAAATATCTGAAGCAGAAACCATGGAGGAACTTTGTTCTGGCTCATTCACTGGCTTACTCTCTGACTGGCCCAGACTTGTGTTCATCTTGTTTCCTCCTTTAGCTTAGGGCCATCTGCTTAGGGAGTGATACTGCCCATCGTGGGCTGGGATCTTCTACATCAGTTAGCAATCAGTACAGTCCCTCACAGTCATGACACATAAGGAAGATAGGTGCTCAGTTGAGACCATTTCCCAAGTGATTTTAGGTTGCATCAAGTTACAGTAAAAGCTAAATAGAACACAAGGAAAAAATTCCATTGTGAGATTTACCTGGCCAGGTCCTTGCCTTGCAACTCCCAAGTTTCTACCCATGATCTCTGTCAGAATTCAAAAACTTTACAGACCAATGCCTTTAAAACTCAGACCCATGTCCAGAGTGGAATCAGAGGTGACCAGATTCTAGCTCCTGGGCTACCCATCCAGAGAATCTCTCTCTGGGGCTGGGATCACACCCAAGGTCCTAATCTCAGACTCTTGCTAGCAGACAGGTCCTAGGTTTTAGCTGGGAGGGGCCTCCTCCAGCAACCCCTAAAAGAAGGAACCTTGCACAGCCTGGCCTACCTCCAGGGCGAACTGCATCATCAGAAATGGACTAATGTCTTTGAAACTCAGACCTATGTCCAGAGAGGAGTCAGAGATTTGAAGACCACTTGCTCAGCGCAGACAGGAGACACACAAGCCTTCTAGCTATAACTGACTAGGAGCTGACTGATTGTGAACCACTGAGGCCATGGGCAGATGCTGATGCAAGAATATATATAACAATATAAAGAACAATAAGCAACACCAGAAGAAACTGGTGGTATGGCAATACCAAGACTGGAACAGAGCAATGAAGAGGAAACAGAAGGAAACAACAGCAAAAACACCTTTATGAAGATTATAGAAGCCTTAAAGAGCATATAAAAAATCCTTTAAAGAAATAGAAGAAAATACAAACAAAAAATTGGAAAATATGAACAAATCCTTGAAAGAAAACCAAGAAAAAGAAAACCAAAAAATGAAGGAAACTTTCCAGGAACTAAAAATTGAAATAGAAGCAATAATAAAGGCACAAAATGTGGCAAAGATGGAAATAGAAAATCTGAAGAAAAGAGCTGTAACTACAGATATAAGCATAACAAACAGAGTTCAAGAGATGGAAGATAGAATCTCTGGAGTGGAAGACTCAGTAGGAGAAATAGATATATCAGTCAAAGAAAACACCAAAACCAAAAAAAAAAAAAGCCATTAGCACAAAATGTTCAGGAAATTTGGGACACCATGAAAAGACCTAACCTGAGAATAATAAGAATAAAAGAAGGAGAAAAATACCAGCTCAAAGTCACAAATAATGTATTCAATAAAATCATAGAAGAAAACTTTCCCAACTTAAAGAAGGAAATGCCTTAAAGATACAAGAAGTTTACAGGACACCAAATAGATTTGACCCCCCCCAAAAAAAGTCCACTCACCACATAATAATCATGTCATCAAACATACAAAACAAAGAAAAAATTTTAAGAGCTGCAAAAGAAGAGGGCCAACTTACCTATAAAGGCAGACCCATTAGAATAACATCTGACTATTCAATGAAAACAATGAAAGCAAGAAGGTCTTGGTCAGAAGTTATATAGATATTAAAAGAGTATGGCTGCCAAACTAGACTACTATACCCAGCAAAACTATCAATCACCATAGATGGAGTAACACAAGATATCCCATGACAAAGACAGACTGAAACAATACCTATCTACCAATCTGGCTCTTCAGAAAGCATTAGAGGGAAAACTCCAACCTAAGGAACTCATGAAACCACAAACAAATGATAATCCCACAGAATTTCTTTAATGTCCATCATCATCTTTAAATTAGATAAAAGGACAAAAAAATTAGACTTTATTCATAATAACAAAAAAACTTAAAACAAGAAAAGAAACCAGAAAAATATATTTTTATTCTCAAAAGCTTATTACATAAGCAGATCATGTTTGGAGAATTCACATTAAAACGCATAGATAAAATGATAACTGCTGCAGTTTAGGAAACAGAGAGGTCATAGTGAATTAAAGTTTGCAGAGAAAGAGAAGAGGCTTAATTTCCTCATCTAAAAATTATATTGATATCTGCTACACAGGGTTATTAATAGTATTAAATTTGAATATATGTATAAAGAATCCAGCACTGAACCTAGAAAAACATAATAAACTCAGCAAATTAAACTGATTCTTACATACTGGAAAAAAATAGAATTCAAAAACCAGGGTCCAAAAACCTAGCTTGCTGTGGTTATTTACATCCTTCTGCCACTTCAGATTTCACAGATTGAATCTTAAACCTCAGTGTGATAGGAACCAGAGATGAGAACACTTGGGAAGTGGTTGTCTCAGTTACTTTCTTATCGCAGTGGCACAATACCCAGACAAAAGCAGCTCACAGGGGG
The DNA here is from genome assembly GCA_004025045.1 of Sigmodon hispidus. NCBI lineage: Eukaryota > Metazoa > Chordata > Mammalia > Rodentia > Cricetidae > Sigmodon > Sigmodon hispidus. Next base: position 19,898 of record PVIH01002024.1, read on the forward strand.
AAAGACCTATATTGACTTATAGTTCCAGAGGGGTAGAGCCCATCATGGCTGGGAAGACAAAGCAGCAGGCAGAGAGGTCAGAAAGGAAGTGGCTGGTTTTATCCTGCACTTCTGTAAATCATTCATTAAGTTATTTGTAAAGGCCTCACCTCTTAGTACCATCTCACTAGTGAGTAACTTGCCATGTGGGTTTTAGGACCCAGTCAGGTCTTGGTACAGAACAGGTTCTCCTCCCAGCCAGCCCAGCTTTCTGCCTTTGTTAGCTTTGTCAAACACAGCCTTTTCAATGACCTTTTCAATCCCATGACTCTGTGGCCTGACTTTTTATATAATAAATTATAAGAAAGTGGCTCAAGTATTGAAATTTTTATTAAAATGGTTCTGATAATAACTTCATTGCTCTCTGAGGCTTCCAGGTCTTGCAGCATTTGAGGGAAGCAGGCCCCATGGAGGCATCTGAGGATGGTTATTAACCTCTGCCGAGCTAGAAATATGGTGGCTGAACAATGTTGGAAAGAGGCCAAGCCATTCTCAGAGATGATGGCCACATTACACCATCCCCACTTCAAATAGAATGTTTTTGCATTATTTAAAAGGTATATTAATTAATGTGAAATTGAAAATCTAATTTAATTTTCCCTAGTCTAGTTATTGAGAAGAGTTTTTACTCTGCTCAATTTACTGGCCATGGGGACAAAAACATCTCTCCACTGCAAATCTCTGCAATGTGGTGCTGCTTCTGCACTCTGCCTTAAACACCCAGCTCTACCTGTTTCCCTTTTCCGCAACCCATCAATGGCTCAGACAGAGAGACAGACAGACCAACACATGCACGAATGCACAATGGGATTTTTTCACTTCTAAGCTTTTGCTCTATCCCAACACTTTTACCCAGCAACCAACCCCATTTGAATACCTCTTCCAAACCACATCTAGCATGTCCATGCTTCCTTCAACTCCACCAGCCAACACACAGCCCTTAAATGCTGCAGGTAAAAGAAATGAGAAATTAAAAGTAAGACCAAAGATGGGCCTCTTTCAGTAGGATCTGCACAGCAAGAGGGTATTTCCTGTATCTCTTTCCTCATGGGCATACACCTCCCTCACAGTGTGTCTGCACTGATAGGTGTGAGGAAGGGATGGAGTTCAAGCCACTTTGGTGTGACTGACTATCTCTAGTAGCTTGGCTGACAAGAGAGATCACACCCAGTTTTAAGGATCCTGGGAAGAATTTCTGGAGCTGATTACCCAGAACCCCAATCCTCCTTCCAAAAATCCTACTGTGTTAGCTACTTTTTTGGTGCTGTGACAAGGGTTTATTTTGTCTGAGAATTTGAGGGTCCAGTCCATCGTGGCAGAGAAGAAATGGTGACAGGAACACGAGGCAGCCAGTCACATTGCACTCACAGTCAGGAAGCAGAGAAGAGCTGATGCCCAGCTCAATCTGTCCCTGTTATTCAGAGCAGGACCTCAGCCTATAGATGGAGCTGCTCATGTTGAGGGTGGGTCTTCCCACTTCAGCTAACTTAGCCTAGACCATCAGTTCTCAAATTGTGGGTCACAACTCCCTTGGGAGTTGAACGACCTTTTCACAGAAGTCACCTAAGTCCATCAAAAAATATAGATATTTACATTATTATTTATTACAGTAGTATGATTACAGTTGTGAAGTAGCAATGAAAATAGTTTTATGATTGGGGATCACCACAACATAGGGAGCTGTATTAAAGGGTCATAGCATTAGCAAGGTTGAGAACAGTTTTCTAGAAGCTCTCTCACAGACACACGCAATCTTCAAGGTAATTCTAGAGTCTGTCAGATTGGCAATCAAGACTAAGCCCTCACATCCGTACTAGATAATCATATTTAAAATATCCTTGAGAAAAATGAAAGTTGGGTTGGATGAAGGAATCAGAGAATTATTGGAATAAAATAGATGGCCAGGGAAATGGCAGCCATGTTTCCTGCAGGCATTGGATATACTTGCATATGCAGAATCTCTACTGGTCTCATGATACATTCCTAGCCCCAAGCTCAGCATTGCAACAAGACTCCATTATCCACAGACATATGACCAAGAACTATGGTGTCATTCTCAAAAGAAAGGACCTATGGAGACACCAAAACACAAGCAGGAAGTCATATGCACACAAAAGAAATATTCCTTTTCCCCTGGAGTAAAGAATAGATAGAAAGGGCTTGAGTGTGCAGCTGAAGAGAACATACAGAGGCCACAACAGCCTGGTGGGGACAGGAGTAATCTGTCATCTAAAGTTGCTGTTTACCATCAGCTCAAAGGCCACCTGCTTCAGACCAGCCTGGGCCATGACAGAAAGTGGAATGCTGAGATACTACCTTAAAAAACACTATGATGTAGGGTCAACCTGAGAAGATGATGTCCTAGACACAGGCTCAAGAAGATGCAGGTGTCAGCTCCATCTTATACCTCCAGTAACCACAGAACACAGCTCATGGGGACAGCACATCCTCTGTGCATCTGAACTTGTCCCCATGCTCCTGAAATCAAATTCAATACTTTATTTTCCACAAAACACAGTATTAAACTGAGATATACCTATTTCTTTAAATTTCTGTGTACATTAAGTTAAGCAATGATCAGAAAGTGGACACTCAAAATCCCTTACTGGATCATGGCAGCTTAAACACCTGGTTTTCAAGATGGGAATTATCACTATGCCTGGTGTAATTTTAAAATTTCCAAAAATTAAGCAACACCAAACAAGGACTGCTTGGCTGTGCAGAGGCAGGGAGCACCAGCAGTTCACTATCATGAGGGGTGAGCTATCTCTAGTACACAACTGGCCCCTTAGTTGGGAGTCTTTTGAAAGCATTTTGATTTCAGAGCAAGTTATCAAGAGTAGGAAATTGCCCTTACAGTTGTTAGACTTTGATGTTCAGGAAAATAAAAATGTGTACAGAAAATACAGTTTTGTAGAATTATCCATAAAATGCTAGGCAGGGTTTCTTTTCAGAGGAGCTAGCATACAGAGAGGTGAAGTCTGTGGTGGAGCTGGGTAAAGAGCATTGCCTGGCAGATTCAGGAAGCCGCAGATTCTGTCTCTGGCACATCATAGGGGAGGTAGATGTGGTAAACAGACTTGGGGAGATAACACTTACCATTAAAACTGTAGAGAAAAGCAGCCTGACACACTGTTGCTGGACAAAGTGAGTTAAGACAGCCACTGTAGAAAACCCTACACACACACACACACACACACACACACACACACACACACCTTTGTACATTATTTCCTCACAAAACTAAAATTAGAGTCAGCATATGGCCCCGCAATTCTACTTCTGCATCTGTGTCCATCTAGAGGCAATGGATCTGAACCTCAGAGATGAGTTACACTCTATATTCATTTACACTAGCCCATCACATATAATAGTTATGATATTTCAATGTCCTCAAAAGATGGATGCATTCATGGATGAATGCATGGATAAGTGGGTGGATGGATGGATAGATGGATGGATCCATGAACATAATGGTGAACTATTCAGCCTTACAAAGAAGGAAAACCCGCCCTGTGCTCTGGTGTGAATGAACTGGGGGCATTGTGCAGAGTGAGGTAAATCAGAACCAGAGGCAAGTGTTGCAGGGAAGTATCTACTTTAAGGGTAGAAATAGTTCACCTCAGAGAAGAAGCAGGCAGAATAGTGGCTGCTGTGTGAGCATTGTGTTTGAGTGATGTTGCACCTGCTACACAGAATGGGACTCATTCACTGTTTTGAAATGTGTTGTTAGGAGAGGAAGTGCATGTTAACTGTTTGTAGCATCCCACCAACAGTAATTCAGGTTAAAGCACTGTGACAGAGGACCCTAAGTGAGTTCTTGCCTACTCTCCAGCCTCCTGACCGACTATTCAACTGGAGGCCCTCTTCCTAGCCTTCAGCATCTTTTCTTGTCCCTAAGCTTCTTCTTGAATCCCTTGGCCTTTCCTTTCATCCCTCAGATTCCCTTCTAGACCTTCAACCTCTCCTATGGTCCCTTAGCTCTGTCTAATATTGTTCATCCTGTTCCTGGCCTCTCTTAGCATCCTCTTTCCATATACTTTTCCACTTCTTCCATCCCTTGGCCTCTTTGAACCCTCCGCACTATGCTAGGCTGTCACCCATAAGAGACCCAGGACGGATGATGTGAGCCAGGTGAGACAGTGGTCCTATGTTTCACCAGGCAAAGCTGAGAAGCTCAGGCTGTCCAGGGCTACCTTTGATACCAGGTCTTGGCTCTCTTTTCCCCGCACAGTTGCAATTTATTTAACCTGCTTAGAAATTTCAGGAGGAAAGTAAGTGAATGCAAAATCAATAGCGATGAGCTGTCTCCCATCCAGAATTATCCTGAGGGATTTTTCTTTTTTTTTTTTTTTTCACTTGACTAGGAACAGGCAGATTTAATAGCTCTCGCTACAAACGCTGCAGTCCAAGCCTCTAATAGAACTAATAATCCAATGGGGTCTCCAGATCAATAATTCTCAAATTGTTTTTTGGAGCCCAGTAATTCCCAGAGTGCACTTCAGGCTGACTTTGACACTTCATTTTGTGGATGGTCAGGGGGTGATTTCTGTGCCAATGGAAGATTCCAAAAAAAGACTTCAGACGCTGGTGTTGGAAGCCCTGCCTACAGAGATACCCCTGCCAATCATCAGGCCTTTTCGCTAGGTTTTCCTTCTGCACCTTAAATTACTTGACACTCTGTTTTAATTAATTTAATCATGTACAACTTATTTACTATCCACCAATAGACCTGTGTATGATCACAAGAGAATAAAAGCCGTTGTCAAGAACTTGATTCCTAACAAGCCACTATTTTTATTTGGTTGGTTTTATTTTTATTTCCCCTTTTTAATTTTATATAGGTATATAGCATGTCTTCATCACATCCACTTCTCAGCCAGTCCCTCCACCTCCCTCTAGAAATCACCTTATCACCTCTCCCTCCCAATTTCAAGTTTTTCTTTTATGTTTTTATTCCATTTCACACACTTCACTTGCATGTATGCCTGCGCCACATGCATGCTGTGCCCATGGAGGCCAGAAGGTATATTATTCCCTAGAACTAAATATTACAGATGTTTGTGAACCACCACGTGGGTGCTGAGAATCAAACCCAGGTCTTTTGGAAGAGCAGCCAGTGCTCTTAACTGCTGAGCCATCTCTCCAGCCCCTATACCTTAAAAAAAGCCCTGAGTCCAATGAGTGTTTCCCATATGCACATGTTATGTGGTCCTTTACTGGGACATGAGGAAACCATCAGTGGCCATATACCAGAAGGAAACTAACTCTTCCCTCCCAGCAACCATCAACTGCCAATAGCTCCTCAGCTAGGGTCAGGGCATTGTGAGCCCTTGCCTCCATGGTGGATGTTTTAACAGTCGGATCTCATGCCAGTTTTGTGCAAGTAACCACAACTGCTGGGAATTATTGTGTGTGGCAGCCATGCCATGCCCTAAAGACAACATTTCATACCATGCCTCTCTATCTGCCTTCTGCACAAAGTGGGGGGGCCAGCATCCTGCTTGCGTCCACCAACACAGCCCAGTAGCCTCATCATTATTTAATGATAATTTTATATAGGAGTTTCCTTTCTAGCATAGATAATTCCAGAAGACAATCAGAATGGTGATCCCAAATGAAGGCAAGATTGGGGATATTAGTCTCCCTTCACTTAGTAAGATCCTAATGAGGCTGGAGATATGGCTCAGTGGTTAAGAGTGCTTGCTGCTCTTACAGAGGACCTGGGTTCTGCTCCTAGCACCCTTGTGTCTGCTCACAGTTACCTATTACTCCACCTCCTGTGTATCTAATGCCCTCTCCTAGCCTTGGTCCGAACTACATGTGCATTGTTCATGTATGTGCTTTCAGGTACACAATCACACACATAAAATAAAAATAAATAAATAATGACCGCAGGTTCACATGGGTGCTGGCTGGCTTTAAACAAGTTAACACATGATTTTAATGGCTATCTAATGCATTTGACTAGTACTTTCTTTGCTCTGTCATCTCTTAGCCTGATTAAGAAAAAAAGAAAATATATATGTCAGAATCTATAGCTGGAGGCCATAAAGAAAGTGATCAATCTTTATGAGTCCCATAGGTCCAGACCTTGTCTGCCCTGTCCCCACCCTCACCCCCCATATCAAAAGCAACATATGCTGGACTGATTTCCTATTCCATGACACAGACAGACCTATGGCAGAAGCAAGAAGAACAAATGTGGTCCACCCCCTTCTCAAGAAGCAGATGAAGCTTTTCTCTGTACAGAATACCCTGTAGGAAGCTGTGTCTGGCTTGTTCTTACCCAAGAGGAACAGTTGACACTGTATTTGCTCAGATGCCTGGGCATGGTCACTAGAAGCATCTTTTGACCTTCTCCCTCCCTGTGGCTGTGACTCACTTTTCACAAAGAAGGTAAGTATAATTTTCACCTCAGGCTGGACCTTGAGGCGCATATCCCATGTTGCAGATGAGGTGGAGAGACCCAGAATAGAAAAACTCTCTGAAATTTCAACATCTAGAGCTTATTCCCAGGTGGCTCTCTACCTTTCTCACTGGAAAACAGGAAGGAGGTGGTATATTAGGAAAGGATACATCAGAACCTCTGATTCACATCAATTTGTCACTCAAGATCATGATGATGATAATGGAGAGATGTGTAGTGATATATTTTATATTTAATAAAATCATCCTGGGCTCTGCCCTGCCAAACAGACCACTTCATAAGCAGTAAAACTAAACAAGCAAGAGTGACTATCATATAACATATTTCACACTACTACCCGTGTGTGTTTAAAATGATATGCATTTCCATATCACTACAAAGGGAACGTTCTATCATCCCCATTCAGTTCAGAGTGTAGCCACTGGCAGCTTCTCATTTTTGACCTTTGTAAGGCACTTTATGATTCAGACTGTGGATTTCATCACAGACTCTTCTTGCATACTTGCCTCTTTTGTTATTTTCCACTTTGTGTTGAACTCTAAGAATGATGGGACCCTGGAAATCTTCTCTTTACATGGTTGTGGATAGCCTTTGAGGTTTGATGCAGGTCACACGTGATCCTGGGAACAGCATATCTGGCTTGGAAAGAGATGGTCATCGTGACGTAGACTGTGTCTCCTTTCCTTGTGGCACAGACATGGTAAAGAATATCATCAGGCAGAAGGAAAGAAGAAAGATCTGTCAAGAGTCATAATTCAGGGTACTTGGCATTGTGTGTGAGCACATTGGAAGTGTCCCTAAGGTGACGCATGCTTCTTGCAGGGCATCAGCCTGGAAGGGTAGAACTGCAATGCTATGCACCAGGCCACATTGACTGGGATCATTCAGTGAGACAAAAATAGGATCTCTCAGAAGTACTTGTTTGGGGACAGGAATATGGAACAGTAGGTACTACCAGAGAGCAGCATGGACTCTGCTCAGGAAGACAGAGCCAGTGAAGCAGGCAGGTAGGTAACATTCCCTAGCAGGGCACAGGGTTGTACTGCCAACAGGTTGTCAACACCAGGCAGCTCTGGCACTGAGTCTTTTCAGAGACTGAGGAACCAGTGGTGGGGAGAGGCTGCAGACTCAGGCTCAGTCTGAGAATGGCTCCAGCTCATTGCAAGACTCACAGGAAGACAATAACATTTGCCATGATAAGCCTTGCCATGAGTTTTTCCACCATCCTCACTCTCTGTCATGCTTTTGTCAGGGTATCACTGTGAGCTTTCCCTGACTGGAAATATGGCAACAGAGGTACCAGGGAGACCTATCATGAAGCTTCCTTGTGGTCATGTGATAGGATTTCCACCCCCACCCAGCATGTGACTCAAGCTCTATTTGTGTTGTGTTTTGGATACAGTAACAGAAATCAGGATTGAGGGGGAACCATAGCAGATTAAAACAGGATAATGGCATGAAAGGGAAAGCTGAGATCCATGACAGTGGGCATGGGGGCAAGAAAGTCTGTGGATGCTTGTGAGCCAGCAAAGATGCTGTACGCTGCAGTGAATAACAAGAGATCCAGAAGGCTGCGTTCTCTCTCTCTCTCTCTCTCTCTCTCTCTCTCTCTCTCTCTCTCTCTCTCACACACACACACACACACACACACACACACTCTAAAGGGAGATATGGTGGGGTGAGAGAGATTTAAAATATAGGTGTGTGTTCTTTTTCCCAGGCATATAACAGCCTTCATACATCACACCTGCGCAGCCCACATTGGGTATCTGCCTCTGCTTCTATAGCTGTCTCCACTGGTACCCTGATGCTGCCAAGCACAGGGAAGATAGGCAGAAGTCAGCAGAAAACATCTGAGCTCAATTACACACAGTACAGAAGGACTGCAGATGGAAATAGACGGTAGGAGAGCTGCAGAGAAGCTGGGGGCCCAAAGTGCTGACATCTCGAGGAGACGTTCAAGCTTCTCTCACTATTTATGTGACAGATCACCAACTTTGTTGCTGGTGATAAAAATAAGCCACTGTCAGCCTCTGTGTTGTGAAGGGAGAAATATGGTTAAAATTATCTCACTTAGAACAAAACTGACATGAGAGGGAATTGAGAGAGAGACAGAGAGGAGAGATCTGCCAGCTGGAAACTGGAGCACCCCAGAAGAGCTATATTCAGAAATCGTCCTTTGAGAAAGATCTAGAACACAGAGAAAGTGGCACTTCTGCTTGTAATTTTTGAGGAGAGAATGAAGTATGAATGGTGGGGATCTGGGAGGGAAGAGCTTCTGGAAGCATCTCTTCACTTACTCATTCCCACGATAACGTAGCCAACGTCACAGTCAGCCTGTAGAAAGCAAGGCAGCAGCAGCCTGGGATTTATGTCTACTCAAGTAAGTGCTGGCCTGTCTGCCATGAGCGTGACAGTGTCTACCCGCAGTTTGCACAGGGAATCCTGGCCTGACTTGGAGTGGCACCTGGCCAAATGAGGTCATTCCTGTAGAGTATGGACCTGGATCCCAGTCCTTATAACTACTGTTCTAAGACAAAGAAGGTATCCAGATATACTCACACTTAGAAGAAACATGTTGGTACCATGAGCAGGTGGAAGTGGAGACAGGCTCTGTAACTCTTTCTTAGATTTTTCCACTTACTTTTATTAGAGAAATATCAACATGACCCCAATGTAAGTATGTAAAATAGATATATAAATTAAAATTAATCCTAGAGAAATTTACTCTAAAACATTCTTTAGCATACATATAACTTCTATGATGAGAGGAAGTGTGTATTCTATACTAGTTAATTTTCTTGTTGATATAAGAAAAACAACTTAGGGAAAGAGTTAGCATTGGCTCACAGTTCAAAGATACAGTCCATTATGGTGGGGAAGGCGAGGAGGCAGGAGAGTACGGCAGCTGCCCACAGAGCATCCTCGGTCCGGAAGCAGAGAGATGCATCCTAGCTTTCCACTCACTTTCGTCCTTTTATGTAGTTCTAGTCCTCAACCCATACAGATGACCATCTTCGGGGTAGGTCTTCTTTCTCTGTAAAGTCTCTCTGGAAACACTCTCATAGTGTCTGTTGACCCATCAGACATACTGATGACATGTGCTTCTTTTTACATAGAAAATTAAATCTTGGTTTAAAACTTGATGCTTCAGGACATTGGGGCATCTTCAACATTTTTTAGAGTTGATCTTATAATCATCAATGCTCCCCAAACCATTTCTCATAAATACACACTACAAAATGGCAGAGCTCTGTTTAGTGCTATTTTAGCAACGATTGGAAACTCTGTCCTAATCCCAAGCCAAAAATTCATTTAACATTTTTATATGAAACTCAAGGCAGCAAAAGAAACAGCAATCTTTACAATCAAACACTTGAACACAAGATAATTAAGCAATGTGTGATTCTGGTGCCGCACGCTGGGAAAGATTGCTGAAAGTGTTTTCTGGAAGTCAGCCCCTGCTTCTGGGAAAATGGGAAACCCTGTGTATGCACTAAAAACCTTGCACATGCCACAGTCTTAAACCCAAGTGGGGATGTTTCAGGCATCATTTTCTGGCATGACATGGAGAGACAGCATGCCCTTCACAAGAGTACATGTCCTGTATTCAGGACCAAGGCTGCAGCAAGGTGTTGGGTCTGTAGCACAAACACGTGCTTCCAGAAACACTTTGATTTCACTTGATGTTTGGTTTTGAACTAATTTTGCAGAAATCTTTCCATGTTGCCAAGTTTTTCATGAACCCCACATTTAGTTATATGATAGCTGGGTTAAAATGCACACCTTAGGAAGCTGGGGTCTAAATGATGCATCTTCTATAAGACATGGACTTCCAAACAACCACTACTGACCACCAGCAGCAGGAAGAGGCCTGGAACAGACTGCTCTTTATGGTTTCAGAAGGAACCAGCCTTGATATCATCCTAATCTCAGACTTCTAGTCTCTGGCCTATGAGGATTGCTTCCTATTGGTGAAGTCATCATCTGCTGAATTTTGTCACAATTGCAATGAAGCAATACTTCAGAGAAGTACCCAGCAATGCAAAGAAAAGGCTTTGGACTGTTGCAGGTGTTATGGTCGTAAATACATCAGGAAGGAAAGAGGCTAGTTGGGCTGACTGTGGGAATTCTTCATGGAAAAACAAAGGTGATTTTTCAGAGCATGTGAGGTTTAGCTAGGGAAGAAAGAAAAGAGAAGAATAATGTTTCTAAACTCTTCAGCTTTTCAGAGTGTTTTTGGTGACAGAGCACATGGAGTGTACCAGGAGGTGAAAAGATTTCTTTCTTTTGGGAGGAAGGGGATTTCAGCATAGAAAGCAGCAGAAAAAAAGTGACAAATGAGAGTGAACCTGTCTGAGGGTGTGGCCGTGGCTTTGCATGGCTAGATGGAGCAGTCTGAGGTGACAGCTCATGTGTGGCATTCAATATCAGGGATGGGGAAGTATTCATGTTTCCGTGACAGTGATATGCTATGCTTCTGGGCTGAGAATTTCACAGAAAATTCTAGGTATAATTGGTGACCTTTAGCACACCTCTATTTTTAGCTTTCTAGACACTTGTCCCCCAAACATAATTTCTCCTCCTAGGGTCACAAGGCAGAGATTCTTTTCAGTGCACTTGCTCCCAGGATTTATTTCTGGGTCCTGAGCCACAGCTTTGGTTATAAGGCTCTGTCTATAATCACTTACCTGGGAAGACCATGAAATTCATACCCTGTCCTCCACCCTCAAAACATACTTGACCACAGGCAGTTCCCCGGAAAACCATCTACCCTGCTGGAAAGGGATAGATGGATCAGAGTTACTCTTGTCACTTCCTTGGTGATAAAGTTCTAAGAGACAGATACAAGGGTCATCCCAGAGGCCTAGAATTAAACCAAATAAATGATCTAAGACTAGAGGTGTCAGTAATCCAGGAGCATACCTCAGGTAGTAGCCTGTAATCTTTTATCTATCTCTTGTGTGAGAATGTGAAGACTGAGGTCCCCACAGAAGTGACAACCAAGACACTAATAACTCAACATGCTTAGGTTATTGTCCTGTCTCCCCAGACCTCAGGTGAAGTGAGATGACCTCATGATGGCCCACAGAAAGACAGCATAACCTGCTCCTCACAGACTTGGGTCCCGGTCACCTGAGCCTGTTTCCCTTGTCCCTACTGGGGACAAAGCAGGCCTCAGTGCTGTTCCTGAGCTTCCTGAAAAGCTCTGCTGTTGAGTGCAGGAAGGTCAGAGTGGGCCCTACACATCTGGGCTTCCGTTGTTTGGGGAATTGCTCCACTGAGATGTGATGTGTATGCTGCACAATTTAGTCATCTGAAATGTTCCACTCAGCTTTTAAAAGTAGATTCACAAGGTGGTACAAACAACACCACAATCAATTCTAGAGTATTTTCGTCAATCAAGAAAGATTCTGGACCAGTAAATAGTCACTCTCTAGCCCTGTCCCAGAAACTGACCGCCACCCATCTGCCTCCATGCATTTGATGACTTCCAGGTATTACAGAGGTGGACACATCCAAAGGGTCCCTACTTGCCTGACTTCTTCAAGGAGCATCTTGTTTCCAGGATTCGCCTACAGTATAAATGAGAATGTGTTTCTCTTTATTGCCAAATTAGTCTACATTCAGTAAAACCCCATTCCATAGGGCTGTCCACTTACCTACCTTCTCCCCTAAAACTGGGGCTGTCCCCTCTCCATTGGTTCAGTGGTAACTTTCTGTGCTGAATGAAATGTGACTTTTGAGTTTTGTCCCAGCTATAACCATAGGAAAAGCTACAAGTAGCAGGTATGTGCTGCCATGACACCCATGTTGTGAGGTGACATTGAGTGCTTTACCTCAAGGATGCCTAGGTCCCTGTTGGCCATTTTCTTGTACACACACACACACACACACACACACACACACACACACCCTGTGGTACAGAGGAAGAGCAGGCTACTAGGAAATTAAAAAAAAAAAAGATAATGCAGAGCTGGAGAGATGGCTCAGAGGTTAAGATCACTGACTGTTCTTCCAGAGGTCCTGAGTTCAATTCCCAGCAACCACATGGTGGCTCACAACCATACAGTGTACCCTCTTCTGTGCACTGTATACATGATAAATAAATAAATATTTTTTTATAAAAGATAATGCATGTGACTTAAGAGTTTGCAGCCCCCAGAAGGGTCTGGATGCCTGTGTTGGGTGACTGAATCCAGTACCTGTGTGCTTTCATTTAGGCCCTTCTCCTTCTAAACAATGTCTGTACACTCTGAGGATTTCCCCTTAAGGTTTAAAATGACTGGTGATGATTTTAAAATACCACAACAGAGAGGGAGGGAAGGTCGGCAGTGTAGCCCTTGACATTGATAGAACCCAAGGCTGGTGACAGCCTTTCAGATGGCATGCAGGTCAGATTTCAAGAGCCTTTTTTTCTTTTCTGCCTGCCACCTATAAGCTTGCCCTACACATGACTGCTTGACTCCAGGCCTGAGGATTGTTCTGGACACCTAGAGAGCATCCTTAACATCACATCAGGCAATCATGATGATATAGTCAGTGCGTGAAAAGTGCTGGGGAAGTGAGCTGTAACTTTAGTGACCAACCTAAGAGTTGGCAGTAAAAGCAAACTCTTAATATTTATTTTATTTTATGTGAATTGGTGTTTTGCCTACATATATAGGCAAAACATATATGTAAGAGTGCCAGCTCTTGGAATTACAGACAGTTGTTAGCTGCCATGTGGATGCTGGGAATCAAACTTAGGTCCTCCGGAAGAACAGTTAGTGCTCTTAACTGCTGAGCCATCTCTCCAGCCCAGAAGCAAACTCTAAAACATGGGTACTGAAGCAATACCCAAAACAATCTACTTCACCTGGTATAGAATTAAAAATACTCCAGGTACTCATAGCAGCACTGGACTGAGTTAATTATGGGCAGAGCTCTATCCATGTGCCTGCTCATCTGAACTCACCTGCCCATTTATATTGTCCAATCTCCCACCATGTTCTGGCCTGAGACCCTCAACCTCCAGCCTCTTATCATCAAACACCTCTCTTCTCAATTCCTTTCTATTTCTCTTTTCCCCTCCTCCTCCTCCTCCTCCTCCTTCTCCTTCTTCTTTTTCTCCTTCTTCTTCTTTTCTTTTCTGCACTCCTCCCCAGTCCCCCCCCTTTCCAATCTCTCCCCGTCCCCCTCTCCTTTAAGAAGACATCAATGCCATCCTAGCACAGTCAATCATTCTAGGACATGCTGTCCTCCCAAATGCTCAGGCTCTCACTTCCCACTACAATCACTGTAAGGTATGGAAACAGCACCTTGTTGTGGCAAGGAGAAGTGGAATATCCTCTAGGACAGCCAAGCCAATGAGTCCACATGGTAGCTAGAGGCACAGTGTCAGGCAGCGGGGGAACCGAAGGGGATGTCTGAATTTCTACTGCCTGACTCTCATGTCTGAGAAGCCCTAGAATGTTCTGTGATGACTTGTCCTCAGAAGAAGGAAGGCAAGCTCTGGATCCCATGAGGACACTGCAGATGTCTGAGGCATCTTCCCCTTGTTGGGAGATGTGTTTCCTGGTGTTTTAATAGCATCATCTGGCAGTGAGGGTGAAGCTCTGAGCTGCAATATTGATCTTGTCACTTTGGGGAACAGTTTGATATTTAGGATTATAAATAGCATTTTCATTGCTCTGTTATCATCATGTTCAAGACTCATTTGACGTCTGAGATGAAGAATATAATTTTCTTATCAAATATGAAGATACATACTTTTCCTGAGGCCTGAACTCAGGATTCTGAAGTTGTAATGACACATACTAAGGAAACAGTTTTTTTGTGAAGCCTTCAATATTCAGAAAGGATGCAAAACTTCTTTCCTGGAAGATGAAATGGAATACTCACAGAGTGGATAATCCAATCATTGGTGAATGTTCAGCTCGTTCTCTAGTCCAGCCAGAGAGTGTGTGACTTAGATCTTGTGACTACCTAATACGGAAATGCATACTCATTGCTGTGGTACAGTGGCAGTCCAAATCAAGTGCCACACTGCCGAAGGGCTAGCAAGAGCGGAACTGGGAGTGGTACAGGAACCCAGCTCCTCTACAGGGCCACACGGGGCACTAACCGCAGACAGGCTTCCCCCAGATCATGAATATCTCTTTGATTTGAGCAGCATAAAACTGCACTGCTATTGTGATAGCCATTACTTCTAGAAGAGGAAGCCTGTGTGTGTCTCAGCGAGGTTGGATTGGTTTAGGAAATTTTTTTCTTTTTGAAAAATTACATTTTTTTTTTAGTTTATATACTTCTTTGGGGTATGTGTGCCATTGTGGGATGCTTCCATCCAGTGATTCCCAGGGATCAAACTCAGGTTGTCAGCACCGCCTGAGCCATCACACAGGCTCTAACCTGACTTTATCAGAAAGCCAGCAAGGTTTCCAAGAGTTCTTGCCCACCTTTGCCTGAGACAGAACTTGAGGTCATTTCCTGTGGGCAAGCTTAGGAATCATCTCATTTCCCAGGTGGAATCAAGGCCCTGTGTTTTGCAGGGAGACTATGATACTGCCCCCCAGACCCATGTCTGTCCAAAGTCATTAGGCTGAATTTACTCATGTGTGTATTTGCTGTCATGCAGAAGCCCTGAGAGTTCCTTCTAGGTTCGTCTTATCTTTTAAAGAACAGAATTGACTCTTTAGCATGTGCCCTTCTGTGTGTAGCTAATTTTGTATCCCCTTGTTGACTCTAGCCATGTTTAAGGTAGCACTGCTTACATGGATTCCCAAGGTTGGCCCTTAAGTCCCACTGTGGAAAGAGCATGCAACCACATACTGGGTGCTACAGAGAATCCTCCTTCCTAATATGCTCAGACATGCCTAGCTGAGATGGATTTATCTAAGTATGGTCCATGGGCCTGTACTCGCTCAGATGTGCCTCCTTCTGGCAGAACAAGAATGGAAAGTGGCTAAGGTTGCCACTTTCCATCCATACTTCATCCAAGGCAAGAGGGCAGAGGACAGGCTACCAGAGTATATGTTAAACCTGCATCCTTGCTGCATCCTCACTCTGTAGCACAAAGTGATGTTTGAAAATGATTGGTTCATCTTTTTCCTGTGAATGTTCCTTACTGTACCCACATTAAAGACATAGCCCATGATGCACGGCCAAGGAACTAACCCATGTTTATAAACAGCATGGATCCATTCCATCATTGGTCTCCAATAATGATTCCCGAAGGTAATGAACAATAGTAGCCGTTTAACTGCTGTCATTATATTTTAAACATGGCAGGTGGTGAGCCTGACCACTCCATTCATTAGACATGAACTGTGTTCAGGCTGTGAACCTATGTCGTGTGTTATAAAAGTCCGTGAGGTACAATAAAGTTCGGAGCAGAAGGCTGTGATGAGAAGGATTCAATAGGAGAACAGGAGACCGTTCATTCTCACATCCTTTATTTAATACTAGTACTGACTTGAGCTGATCAAGGTGCTACTGAACTTACCCAACATTAAACCAGTCAGCATCCCAGCACAGAGCAGAGAGGGGCTCAAGAACCCTGTCCCTTGCTGAGGAGCTATTGACAGTGGGTTGTTGCTTAGGGAGAGAAAGAGCCAGTGTTATTTAGGGATATGGTACCTGGTAGGTTGAGCCTGCTCCAGTGGATGGCTTTACACTCATTAGCATATGAGAGGCATTAATGAGACTTAGTGGACAAGATGGGGGTATGAAGGTAGGGATCTGGAGAGTAAAGATGGGTCTGGGTGGATTTAGAGGAGTAGGGTATTGATATGATCAAAATATATTGCAAGCATGTATGAAACTCAAAGAATTAGTATACAATATGAATATGTAACATAAAATCAAAATAGAAAAAGATATTAAAATAACCTCAGTCCTTCCACTTTAAGTCTATAGAAGCAAACTTTCTACCTACTGAAACGACCCAAACGCATGTGTAAAGGTAGCACTTACCATCTCTCTAGAGCAGAGGGAGCATGCTAGATGTTCTCCCAAGACGTGCACCACACTCCCGCTGCGTACGCTCCTCCTGCTGTTCACGGAAATCCAGGTGACTGGGTGGATGTGAATTGGATTTTGTATGTGTAATTATTAGCTTTCTTTTGACTTGGCAAGGAAAGAAATGGTGATGAAGCCAAGGGGAAGCTGTTTAGGGGCTCAGTAGTCAGACTTGGTCTTTTTGTGTCTGAAAGATGATTCAGCAGGTAAAGGCATTTGCTGTCAAACCTGGTCCCCTGAGTTTGAATCCCAGGACCCACAAGGCGGGAAAGAAGAACCCATTTGTGAAAATTGCCTTTTGACTCACATACACACACACATACACACACACACACACACACACACACACACACACACACACACACAGGCTGAGGAAAGCAAGGACAAGCACACAAGTACAAATCAATAAATGTAACTAAAAAAAAATAAAGACAATTTTATAACTGAAACATATTAATTTATAGTTAGTAAGTGTTAAATAAAAATTCAGGGCATGAACTTAATTGTAGCTTAAGGACCACAGGAGAAATGCTGACCAAAGGAAAAGCAGATTAAAAAGAGGCCCCAGCAGGGCAACAAAAACAAGAAATGGAAAAATACAATGGTCAGTATCTCTGTGAGTCAAGAGCAGTATTCAAGTAGATAAAGACACTGCAATGTGAGTCGCAAAAGGACAGAAGAGAAAAATAATTAAGATGTTAACTTTAAACTTAATGCCCATAATAACAAAATCACTGAAAATATAATATTAACAAGGAACTCTCCAAAGTAGCCTAAGAGAGAAGACACTCAAAAAACACTGCTGCAGCCAGTATAAAATTTCTCACCAGAAAATACTAGAATTTTTAAAGAGCTGAAAAAAAATCAGGAAATAAAAACAGAAAGATATTTCATTTAAGTAAAATAACATTTCAAATCAGTGAAAACTGAGAATTCAATTCATTCAACTTTTATTCCAGAACACGGGGAGGAAATTTTAGATTACAGAAAATTAATACCCAAACTTGAATTTTTAGAATAAACTCAAGGATACAAGTAATTATAAATCGATGTGAGCTGTTGTTCTGTACACGGTGAATTCCATTGATTAATTAATTAAAGAGAGGCTGTTTTGGCCTAAGGCAAGCCAGCTTAGGGGCAGTCAGAAAACCCAGACATAAAGGGGAAGTAGGGTGGAGTCACATGGAGATGCTGCAGGTTGCCACTGAGAAGGCAAGATGTAATGGAACACAGAAAGCACATGTCATGTGGCAATATACAGATTAATAAGAATGGATTGAGTTAAGTCAAAAGAGCTAGCAGATGATGGGTAATAATTTTATAAGCAGCTGCAGATGTGAGTGGAAGAGATTTGTTCAGAACGAGGGCAAGACTAGGCCAGAAACTTTAGGCTACAATAAATAGATAAATAATATTGTATTTGTGCACTGTTGTCCTTAACCTGCCTTTTAAAATACTTGATATTGTATGTCTAAAGATAGACAATAGCTTTGATTTTTATATAGCTAACCCCTCTGTTCATTCATTATGGTCATGTTCTCCCTTAGTTCTTTAGATATACTTTTAATAATGAATTTAAAATTCTTGACTGAAATGTAGAATAATGTGGAGAGGCTGGAGAGATGATGACTTGGCAGTTAAGAGCAGTTTCTGCTCTTGCAGAAGACCTACATCAGATGATTCAACTGCCTGGAACTGCACCTCCAGTATCAGGGACCTGCTACTCTCTTCTGCCCCATAGGCACCAGTAATCACCTAACCATATACATGGACACAGTTTAAAACAAAATAAAATAACAATGGATATTGAGCTGATTGAAATTAAATTTTTATAAATTTAACAGAAATTCATTAGTCTTATATTTGATTTGTGTGAATTACTATAACCCTGAATTCAAGGTGAGCCTACCCATTGTAATTGTTGGATGAACAAACAGTAGAATCCCTATAAATTAATTTAGAAGAAATTCCTAAAAATATTTGATTTGCCACAAATAAAGCAGTAACAGAGAAACTAAGAGGGAGTGAGGCCAGTATGGTGCTTAGTCTATAGTCAATTGTTCTGATTAAATGACTAATAAACGCTTCCAATGGGACAATAAAGGTTATCAGATGGAATATTAAAAAAAAAATTTCACTGTGTAGAAAGGACTACTGTAAAAGCAGACACATGAGTAGGAGTGGAAAGATTTGGTAATGTAAGTTATGACTATGGAAAGCAGCTATTGCTGTATGAACACCAGGCTTGGTGGACCTGGAACTGAGATACCAAAACCAGAGAGAAGCAAGAGAGGTGGTTCAACCGTGAAGACCACTGGCTGTTTCTTCAGGAGGACCTGGGGCAGCTCACATACATGGGTGACTCTAGTTTCAGGGGATCCAGTGCCCTCTTGTGTCCTCCACAGGTACCGGGATGCACATGGTATGCTTACATATAAAACTGGCAAAACACCCACACATAAAATAAGTCTTAAAAATAATAATTCTTATCAGTTATGAGCTCTGTGTAGCATTTTCCAGGTCTCCATCTCCCTCTCTCTTCCCTTCCCCCCTCCACCCCTCCCCTCCTTCCACTTTCATAGTTTCTTTGTTTCTACGTACCTGGGGTTCATTTTGCACTTGCTTTTCTGACTTCCTCAAGGGGGCATTATATCATGTGTCTCTGCACACACTATTGCCTCTGTGGTGTAAGCTGCTCCCATGCTACACTGGGACCCTTGTGCTGGTGTTGGAATGCCCTGCTAATCAGAGGTCACAGTCTGCCATAGGCTAGCAGCTTTTTCTAAGCCCAGAAACATGAAGGAGTACCCCACCCCCTAGCACAATATAAGCATTGAAATCTGCAGGCTTCTCCCTAGACAGTACTTACACAACCCTCAAACATGTAATATGTTGTTTAATTAGTTTCAGTCATTAATTTACTTATTCTATTCCTTATACTTCTGAGCTTTTCTAAAATATCTTAATAGTTTCTTCATACACTAATTATTACCTTAAGATTAGATAACATACCTTTTTGTTGTTGTTTTGAGGGGTGGTTCAAGATGGGGTTTCTCTGTATAATATTCCTGGCTGTCCTGGAACTCACTTTGTAAGCATAATTCTTTAAGATTTCATTTTGTTCTTATTTGTTTTAATGGTTTTGGGGAAAAAAAAAGATGTCATGGAAACCAGGATTAAGTCAAACTTGGTGTGTGGTAATAATTGTGTAGGCTCTAAAAAACAAAATTTGCCTGAAGATCTGAGAACAGAGCCAGCCACAGATTTAGCCATAGATGTCAGGCAGTGGTAACACACATCTTTAATCCTAGCGCTATGGAGATACAGGCAGAGATCCATTTGAATCTCTCTGAGTACAAGGCCACATTGAGCTAAATGAAATTGGTCCATTCTAGGAGAGAAACAGAGCCAGCCAGGAGGTGGTGGCACATGCCTTTAATCTCAGCACTAGGAAATTTGAAGCAGGAAGTGATATGGCTGGGCAGAAAAAGGCATATAAGTTGGGAGGAGACAGAGTTCACCTCTTCCCTTTCAGCTGAAGACTCAGAGATGTTCATTCACTCTGCAGGCTTGTGGAGACAGGATCTTCTCCTTTCTGCCTGAGGTGAGAAAAAGACAAAGTGAGAAGTGGCTGTGGCTTGTTCCTCTCATCTTCAGGCAAATTTTATTTCTTTAGAGCCTACACAATATATCACCACACTGATGAGCATTCAAAGATGGTTTTGGACTTGTTAGGTAGCCAAGGATTATTTTGAACTCCTCATTCTCCTGCTTCAGCATCCCCATGCTGGGACTATCAATCACCTGGGCCACCATGCCAGTCATAAAGAACTACACTGTAAAACTGTCAGGTGAAAGTTCTGTAAGTGCCAATCAAGTCAGGGTGGCTGATTGTGCATTGCAAATCTAGAATATTCCTGAAATGATGCTTAATTGTTCTTTCATTTATAGTGTGAGTGATATGGGCACCTCAGGAGTTTGTAGTCCTAGGAAGATCCATCGGATTTTTGTGTGTCATGTATTTCAATGTTCTGCAGTTGTATGCTTGTATTTTGTGAAACTCTAATTAACTGGCTACTTTGTTACTATCAAACACCTCTCCTTGAATGTAAGGATTTATTCATTTTTGTTTCCTATGTATGAGTGTTTGAGTGTTTCACTTGCCTGAATGTACATACCTGGTACCCACAGAAGCCAGAGGAGTGTGGCTGATACTTTAGAACTGAGATTACAGACAGTTGTGAGCTACCATGTGGGTTCTGGGAACTGAACCCAAGTCCTTTGCAAGAGCAGCAAGTGTTTTTAAACATCAAGCCTCCTCTCCAACACCTATAATTTTTTATTTTTATTTTTTTAGAATAAAGTCTCATTTTTTATCCATGTAACCCCATGTTCAAACTCCCTTCCCCCTCCTGACCCCTCCCAGTCACTCTCTATTCTCTCCATCCCTCCATCCCCTCCCCAGAAAGAGCAAGAGGTCCCAAGATAGATTAGTTCAACATCTACTACAGGCAAGTCTGATTTCCTCATCTTAAAATCAAGACTGGGTCAGGTGTTCCTCTGGATGAAGTGGGCTCCAAGGTGCTGGTCCAAGGTGCTTCAGATCCCAGGCTGTTCAGTGGTTGTGGTTTACAGCTTGGGTGTTCTTTGCTTTTTGTTTAGAGTCCACTAATGAGTGAGTACCTCCTCTGCTTATCTTTCTGGGTTTGTGATACCTTGCTCAGGAGAATATTCTCCAAATCCACTCATTTGCCTGCAAATTTTAGGATTTGCATGCAATTGTGTCAAGAGTCACCCTTGAGAGAAGTCAGACACCCTGGGCCTGGAGACATCTTCCAGATAAGCCTAGGTAGAGAGAGAAGCTTTTGCTAGGGGGTGGGGTACTCCTTCATGTTTCTGGGCTTAGAAAAAGCTGCTAGCCTATGGCAGACTGTGACCTCTGATTAGCAGGGCATTCCAACACCAGCACAAGGGTCCCAGTGTAGCATGGGAGCAGCTTACACCACAGAGGCAATAGTGTGTGCAGAGACTGGCCATGTTCCCATGGACCAGGAAGCAGAAAGCTTCATGTAATGGGAACCAGGGATGAGAAGGAAGGGGAAAATGCCTTCGTATATGCTTTATTCTTTCACCTAATTAACCATGAACTTGGGCTACTAGGTCATAGAGTTAGCCTATGAACTATGTTGCTTAAGACACACAGACAAGATTCTGGGACATGCTGGTTTTGGAACTCAAGGGAAGGTAGCCATGTTCTTCCCTCCCCTGTTACATACCCCAGGGAAGTCAGATGTCAGCACTACCTCAGGGGTGTGCTTCTTCGTGTTTATAAAGATCACTCTATAGGGCTTTGCTCGTGTTTTTCTCTTGGCAGTGGTGAGCTCTGGGCACCAGGGAGAAGTCTGATGTTTCTTGGTCTTATCTCCTGAAATGCACTAGACCTTGATCATAACACTCATGGACATACCCAAATGTACTAGGACTTGCAGCTGACTTTATATGATTCCAGAACTCTCTCTGACCTTCTAGATTGTCCTCTTTCAATCAGAACTTCAGTCACTGTTCTTCCATGTTCTCTGATGGCCACAAGCTGTACCCTGTTCATCCCTATGCTATCTTCCAGAATGGCTGTTATAGGAGATAATGGGTGTGTATATGTAGGTCCTGTGGCTTGTAGATACCCTTGAGCTGGTGTTGCAGGCCTTTGACAGGAGCTTGCAGGGGCGTTTTTCTGCTCATAAATGTGGAATAGACAAATGGATTTCTTCCCTCTTTCTGATCTTATGTGGAAACTATAAAAAAGGTGTTTCTCCCTGGTTAGAAAGAAATGCCTTTCCCAAAGATGAATTCAGACAGCTTTATTTAATAGAAAGCCTAGCTTGTCTGTCTTTAAATACAGCCTTCCCTGGTGACTTTTTTCCCAGCAAGAAGAATGAGTCTCTTGACTGAAAGGAGTTTGTGTCGGAACAAAGGAAAGAAGAGATGTTAGGAGAGAAAAGGCAGAGAACGGCAATGTGGGGTTGTGCATAGGGGCAAGAGGAGTCAGTGCCTGAAGGCACATCAATTCCTCCACCATTTCTTCCATTCTGAAACTTTTAATTAATTAAAAAGACAGTATTGCAAACAGGGCACATGGCATTGCCTGTAGTCCACACACTCAGCAGACTTGGGCAAAGGGATCTTTACAAGTCGAAGACCAGCCTGGGTTAAGCAGTGAGGTATATGACAGACTAAGGTACAAAATAAGATCTAGTCTTGAAAGGAGAGGGGAGAGGGGAAAGACATAAACACTGCAGTTGCAAAGCCACGTCAGACGTCATGAAATTCACAAGGCACAAGGAGATTTCTTGACTTCAGGCAGTGAACTGGCAGAAATTATGCAGCCAGTCTGTACCTCCATTTCTCCATTTGTTCAATGGAATGGTCACACAAGTATATTACCCAGTAAGGAGAAGCTGGTCACAAAGGCCCGATCTACACAAGAGTGCTATTGCTTCTCAATGGGAACTTTCAATGGCCAGAGGGCAGTCATCAGAATAAGAGGCCAGGTGCTTCCCAGAGACCAGGCAGAGGTCTCCCATGCACAACTGACCTCACAGGCTGTAGATGGTCTGGAAGTTAGTGGATTTAGAGAGCAAGAGGCCCTCAGGGTTCTGGGAGAAGAAGAATTCTTATATGCATGCAAGAAATGGTCAAGAAGTCTTTGGAAATGGCTGCTTCTCAGGCAGAGATATCAGAAGACTATGGGGGGACATGACAGAGACAACGGGGTTCAAATAGGACCTGAAACACTACTGTGAAATAGGCATTAGCTTGGGCTGGCAAGGTCCAGCCTAGTCTTGACCTAGTATGATAGGAGGCTATGTTCTTGGGGAAAAATGAAGATGCTCAGTCACAGATCCTATGTGCTATATGGTGTGTTTATGTGTGTCTCTGTGTGTGTGTGTGTGTGTGTGTGTGTGTGCTGCAAAGAAAAGAAGATAAAGCTGACTAGAGGTACAGTCCCATCTGTGGAGGCTAGAGATGGAATCCTAGGCTCTGGTTTCCCAGGCAGGGAGGTCTCTGGTGCTCAGGCTCGTTAGGACTGCAGATCTGCTATTATTATGAACCCAACTGACTGTTGGCCAAGTTTCTTGCTGTTTTAAGCTCTCAGTCTTATTTTTTTCCTCTGAGCAGACCGGCCCCAAAGGTGACTGTTCTACCCACACCCACACTGTTCCTACCAGTAGCATATGAACAAACACTGAGAACTGTTCCCGATCAGCTGTCGCTGTGATATCAAAGCAGAAGGTGCATTGACACTTACAGATGATGATAGATTCTTACGATCCCATGAGAGACTTAGGTGGGAACGTGCAGAACATCTGGAATAGCTGGAAAACTGAGACTCACCTGTCAGAAACCAGAGGAGGTGATCTTCCCACTGTCACCACCCATGAACTATCAACTGAAAGTTCTGTCACAGCTGTTTTCCAGACTTTCTGTCCCGGATGAAGACCTTAATAGCCTCAGCTCGAGGGAAACCAGCACAGGGAAAGTCACTTGGAAGTCTCCCCTCTGTTTAAGAGGTTTGTAACTGGATGAAATAGAAGTTAAATGATCATCAGAGTAAATATTGCTTCAATCTCTCCCAAGAAGATTGGAAGCTAACAGTAGGGAAAGTGCTAGAAGCTGGGGTGGAGGCTGTCTGAATAAATTGACCATGAGCAATTTGTGCAAGCACGTTCACATTACTGTCATGATCCTGTTCTGAGTAAACACTCTTGGCCAAGAAAATAGACATTATCTCAGACTTCTCTGTGGGTAAGTTGACTATGCAAAGAAAAAGCAGGGCTGAGATGTACTCAGTTCGTAGAGTGCCCCCCACACTAGCCCTTAGGAAGTAAACCCATGAGGAACTGACATTCAAGACCAGCTTCAGATATATAGTGAGTTCAAGACCAGTCTGAAATACATGAGAATCTGTCTCAAGAAAAGTAAAGGTGGAAGAAAGAGAAAGGTCCAGTGAGTCAACTCCCCTTGGGAAAGTCAGTCAGAGTAGGGATAGCTATGAGCTTCCCTGTTAATAGGTAACTGGTAACTCGTCAGCTTTAGTGAGCAGAGCCTTCCCTTCCTGAGGGAAATGAGCAAAGCAGCTCCTTGAAAAAGATGATGATGGTGATAAACACATGCTGTCTAGAAACAGGAACTATATATGTGATTATACACTCGTGCATATACTCATTGCTGTCATTCATGCTTATTGTCTTTAATCCCTCTCTACAGATTATGAACTCGGCCATTACAGAGGGTAAGGATATGGTGCTTGTCATCTTGGTCACGGACTGTGTTTGATGTCCCCAACTTCCTACCCCTAAAAATATGACCACAACTGGACACATGTTGGACTTATCTTTGTCCACTATAAAATAAAAATCAAAGAATCTCATTTTAACTATATATTTTATACATGTAGCTAATGATGGATTTATTTTCTTTATTTGTGAGTTGGGATTATGATTAAAAAGCTAAGACCTAATGTCATGTGTCACAGCCCATTCTGAATTTTTAAAGTGAAATCATGGCCATGCTAAATTCCCAAGAGAAATCTAAGAGGAAAGACTGAATTTCATGGCCGAGAACACAGTCATGAAAGAGGCTTTGGCTATGTTATACATATACTTAATGCTGGGTCCAGCAAGGATGGAGTCAGAAGCTGACAATGATGTGTATTGATGTTGAGGTGTGATCAACAAGCCTGAGCGCAGTAAGGGAAGGGGGAGCAGTCACATTTTCAATGAGCTAAAATTAAAACTAGATGCTTCAATGGGTGAAAGAACAGATGCCACACATTTTAATGAGTACCAGAACTGGAAAGAGTCTGGAATGAGATTTTACAGAAAAAGCCAAAGGTAGCAACATGAGGACACCGAAAGCTAATATGAGGAATAGGTCAAGGGGAGATGCATTATTAAGAAACAGGAAATGAGTAACTGTAAATCCAAATAAAGAAGTGATTAAGAAAATGTGTAGATTAAGGAAAGAGGTGTGAAAATTCCATGGGTGCAAGCTAATGAACACAGGAGATACTTGCTAGGACAGCTAACCTGCCCAGGTGCGACCGGGCAGGTGTGAGGCCTGATAATGAGATGTGTTGGGGCTGCGTGAGTGGCTCACCTCCACACCAGAGGAGAGCTGAAGGTTACATTCTGGAAACAGAAATCTAGCTTACTAGGGGCAGTGTGCAATGTTAAGAGGTTTTATGATTGTGCCAGAGCAGACAGTTAGACAATTAGCACTCTCTGACAGTTGACGAGGCAAGGGATGTAGATGAATTATGTCCCTGCAGTGTGGTTAAAAAAAAAAAAGCCAGTGAGTTGTAAAATCCTGAGGGTGTGTACTGCTCTAGGTACCTCTGAGGGGCCCCAAGGATGTGAAAAGCTTGGAGTGGGGAGCTAGAGAAAGGCATCTTCCTTGGGCACCAGGCAGTTCTCTGCAAAAACATGCGCCTCATCTCTTGCTGTTTCTGCTCTATGCAAAGTATCCCATCTACTTCTTCGTGTTCAGCTACCCTCCACAGCTTGTCCATGGTTGACTGGTCCAATCCAAAAAACAGAAAGTAGATGTTTCCTAGATGTTAATGTCCAGAACTGGAATGTTCTCTGGATTCCCAATACTTATAGGGTTCATTACATAGTAAATACTTACTGGGAAAAGTGGGATAAGACGAAAGACATGCTTCTACATCCAATAAGGCTTTATCCGCCGTTAGATTTGTATGTGTGCCTGCATGCTCGTGTGCATGTGAGGCCGGAGAACTAGCTTCAGTGTTGGTCCTTCCCCTTGAGACTGCATCTTCCCTGCACACCAGATGAACTGGCCTATGAGCATCTGAGGGTCCCCTGTCCATGCTTCCATCCTTCCATAGGTGTTGTGAGATTACAGCACATGCTGCCAAGTATACTGGTTCTTGCAATTTGAACTCAGGTCCCTACACTTTTGAAAGAATCGCCGTTCATTCTAGACATCCTCCACCCCCAGTCAGACATCTGATTATTCTTATCACACTGTCATTCATTTCTCTGACCATCTCCACATTTTCTCATCATGTGGAAACCAGGATGGTGTTACCACCTCCTTGGCAGTTCTCTCAAGACTTCAGGAGATACATATGAGATCTCTCTGTAAAATACTGCAGAAACTGCAGTATTTCTACTTTGATGAGGTTCAGGCAGAACCCTAATTGGCCCTGAGATCTAAGAACTGACATAGGGAAGGCATATTCTGCTGCAGACTCTAGCATGGTATGATTAAACTCTGATGACCAGAAGAGAAATCACTTCCCAGTGAATTATGAGACCCAATTTATGGAATAAATTATCGAACTAGGATTTTAGAAACTCCAACAGTGGTTATAATTTATCTTGATTATAGAAAGGTTTCGTGCAAATTATTGATCTGCTTCCTAAGCACACAGTACAGGTGCAGGGCCCTCTGCAAAAGTCAGACACCTTATTGCTCCTAGGTACAGTGCAAGAGCTTGTTCTTGCTTTGAAATGGAGACATTTCCTTCAAGATCTTGGATGATTGTATGTGTTCATGAATATTTTCATGTGTGTGCAGGTGCATATATGTGCAAATGAGGTTGTAGAAAAGCCTTGAATGTTGGTAGTACCCAACATTTTATTGCTTGAGAACCTTACACATGTATCTAATTCAGTTTGATGAAATACATTCCAACCCCTACCATTCCAAGTCATCTCCTACCTCTCACAACTTTTCCAGGATTTCTCACTGGCCTAGAATTTGTCACATAGTCTGATGTGGCTAGCTAGTGAACATTGGAGATATTCTTGCCTCTGCCTCTCCAACAATGAAATTAGAAGTGAACTCCTCCACAATGTCTGGTTAGAACTCTATGCAAGGTGTCTCACCAGCCTTTGAGATGACTATGGAACTGGAGCTCAACTCTGCACACCTTTCACATTATCAGACAACTCTTTAGGGAGCTTGGATCTTCCTTCTGGTCACTATGCCTTGACTGGCTCCTACATTCTTTTTCTATCTGCTCAGGCTACAATTCAAGGATTCTGGGCTGCTGGTGATTTGTAGCCAGTCATCCTTGCAGAAGGGACAACAGTTAAGAATCTGGATTGTCAGTAGATTGTTCTCAGTTAAGCCTTTCTAAAGTGAAGCTTCTCATCCTACATGGGGTCATTTTTGGACTCATACATGTCAAATGCTACCCTGAGGCGCTGTGGGAGCATCAGGAAGTGGTCAAGTTTTAAATGGCCTCCTTCTACTCAGCCTCACTTCAGGGGCATGGAGGAGCTTAGACACACCCACCTTCAGCATGAGGCATGAACTTTCCATGTGGTTCATTAGCAGAGTGTGCCCAGGCAGCTCTTAGTCTGTCAGTACATATTCTTCTGTTTCTTCCTTTCCCTGTCAACCCACTCTCTCATGGAAAGGCGGATCTCCTGCTTAGAATACTCTAAGCCAGAGTCTAGAGAAATGGAGCAGGCTGGCAAGTCAGACATGCAGAAATACTTTCAACATCAGACTCAGAGCCATGTGTAGGCAGATACCATGTCTGTGTGATCTGATGGAGAAATGCCTTTGTCT
The DNA here is from genome assembly GCA_004025045.1 of Sigmodon hispidus. Classification (NCBI taxonomy): domain Eukaryota; kingdom Metazoa; phylum Chordata; class Mammalia; order Rodentia; family Cricetidae; genus Sigmodon; species Sigmodon hispidus. The sequence continues at coordinate 47,970 of PVIH01002024.1, forward strand.
GACTATCCTTGGCTGGAAGAAGTCACCAGCAGCAAACTTGTGCATTCATTCATGTCAATCTGAACCTGTTCTCTCCTTTGCTCCCTAGAACCAATACCAAAGTGCAAATGTGATGTCACTTCCAGTTTCCATGCCCTAATGCAGCATGGGAAAGACTGAGGAGCCACAGACATGACTAGAAACCACAAACTGAGGGGGCAGTCGATGGAACTTTAAACAAGGCAGGTTTGAAAAGGGTTAAGAGAAAGGACAGAGCTGTCAGGTGCCTGCCCTTCCACCTATCCAAACAACTCAACATCCTAGTAGTTCAGTAGGTGTTTTTCTGGAATTCATGAAGCTCGTAAGTTAATGTTCTATCATCAGAACAATACAGTTTCTGCTTTCAGCATTACCACTTGAACATGAGAAAATAGACACCCAGCAGGATGTGCTGCCCCTTCAGCCACAGAGTGGCTTCTCCAAAGAACTTGAGCGGAGTTGGAGAGCTGACCCCACAGACCATGGTAGAGCAATGCCTGCATTTGACCTGCTCACGCAAAGGCTTTTATTAATCTTTTTTATGTTCTTCAAAAATAACAAAAGCAGCAAATACATTGAATAGGTAATGCAAATGACAACAGTATGCTTAACCCATGAAGAAGTAGATGCATGTGTGAGTTCCCTAGGAGACTAGGGCACATGCTGTTTAAACTTGTGTGGTCTTTAAATGTTTTTTAAGGAAAACTAAGTCACAGATAGGTTTGTCGTGTTTCTTTCATGACACATAAAGAAGATACAGAAGCCTGATTTAAAATTCTAGCATAGATTTGCATATACTAATTGGTCAATAAATATATAAGAACTGTGATGGCCTTATGAAAGGCCTGCTTGGAAAAAGCTTGGGAATGTCAGTGGTAGAGAAGGCTTTCTGATGTCAGGTCAATGGCTGGGAACCCAGATGGGGCTATAGTGACCTGAAGTGGCTGGCAGTTCCCAATGGTGTGTGTGTGTATGTGAGTGTATACCTGGTGTGTGCCTATAGGTTTCATTCAGTTGCTTTGTGCTATTTCCTATACTGACTCAATGTTTCTTGCAGTTAAAATTATACAAAAGAAAACCTGAAATTAATGGAAGGTTCAAGGTTTAGGGACAGTTCAGTGGTTAAAGTGCTGCTATTCAACCAAAAGGATCAGAAATCCACTGAAATTTTAGTGGTCTACCTATAGTTCATCCCTTGGAGGTAGCAATAAGGGGCCTAGCTCCAGAGACATGGCTGAGTCTACAAAGACCAGCCATATCAGCAAGCTCTGGTTTGAATGAAAATCCCTCCCTCAATGAATGGGGCAGAAGGATGATTGAAGCTGATTCCGAGCATGAATCTTGGAACTTCACCTACATGTATGTGTTTGTGCACTTATATACACTTATACACATGCACACAAAGCATGCATACACACACACACACACACACACACACCATATACATACACATGAAAATGGGATAAAACAAGGAAAACTCAGAATGTTTTGTAATATGACAACAATCTGAAAGAGAACTATATTTTAGAGATAGACCAGAGTGTGACCGGGTCCTTAATTTTTGGAGGATAACAAAAAGAGAATCTGCCAAGAACCTAACCAAATACATATACAAAGAAGAGCAGGAATTTTGACTCAGTGTATAGCCTTTTCTCAAACGGAAAAGCTATTCAAGAAATAATCAACAATATAGAGGTAAATGTGATATGAAAAAGAGGGATGGGATATGGACTCTAGGACAGCCATTCCCAGACTGTATTATGGTACCTAGACTGATTTCAGACTTATACACATTAAGGTGAATCACAGTGGGTAGGTGTGTTTTGCAATCTGGACATCAGCACTGTTTAAACTGGGCGTGTTGGGGAATCCGTGCAATCACAGAACTCTGGAAACAGAGGAAAGAGGATCAAAAGTTCAAGGTCATTCTCTGCTATATAGGGAGTGTGGCCTGGGATACAAGAGACCAGAATGAAGAAATGGCAAAAGAAGGAAAATGGGAGAGGAAGAGCTGGAGTCAGTATTTTAAATTTGGAGCATGCTAACTTATCGTAAGAGAAAAGAAACTGAGAACTCGATCCTCCTCTTTCCTCAGAAACTGTATGGGGGGCAGTGGACTCAGTAGATGTCCCCTCACCAACTATCCTATGAAAGTTCCAAGTGACTGATTGGCTTCTGGGTATAGCAGAGAGTGATAAAGAAGCCAAGTTACTTGGAGAGATGGTTAGTAGCAAGCTGATTCAGTATAGCAGCTGATGGTCTATTTGACCACATAGTAAGGCATCAGAAATGCCTTTCACTGAGGGATGACTACACCTACCGGCCAAGGAGAAGAGCCTCAGATACAGCTAGTCTCACGCTTTGATGTTGGACTCCAACTTTCGCGACTGTGGAGAATTAGATTTCTGTCATTTAAGCCATCTAGTATGTGGCACTCATTACAGGAACCCTAGCAAAGCAGTGTAAGTAGATTAGGTATGGAGAGTGAGAAATGAGGTCTCCACTTTAAATGTCCTTTAAAAAGATGTCCAGTGACACTCAAAGGCAAAAGATACTATAGGTAATGCTTATATAAAATACCCCAGTCAGAGATAAAGTGGGGAGTGAGGCATTTATAGGCAGTAAAGCCTTTCCCTGACTTGAGGCCAAATATCTTTCAGGACTTTCCTTGGACCGCAACTATTTCCATAGCTAGCCTTCCAATTTAACTATATTTTCTACCCATTGACCTTGGCCAACAGTCAGTAAAGCAAGAACAAAGAGTGGTTTGTAAGAGTTTCTATTTGATTAGGAACCAGAGTGGAGACACATTTTCCTTAGTGTGGGTCAAGAATCTGTTCACCAGTTTAAAGGGATATAGCTTAATATGGGAACATTACTGACTCCTCAGTACTTCTAGGTGGGTGAAAAATCTTGATTTCCAACCTGAGAAGAAGTCAGGCACAAGGTCACCTTGATGCTAATATTGAAAAGAAAGCCCAGACTAGGAACCCATGTCTCTTTCTCAAAAGAACAAAGAGAGCAGGAAAAACAGGAGAAGAGTCAGCAGAATCTGCAAGTTGCACCAGATCAACCCAGGAAGGACAGAGACTAGCTTGGGAGAACACTGCAATGTTCTGCTCTTCCTGGGACAGATTCTTCTCTAAGATCCACATAAGAGAGGCGATTAAAACAAATTAGGCTCTAGTCCCCCGTGAATCTGTCTAATTTGTAGCTGTTTATGGGAAATTTTTGATGTTAGGTCATAGAGGGAGGGAGAGAGTGAGGGAGGGAGGGAGAGAGAGAGAGAGAGAGGGAGAGGGAGAGAGAGAGAGAGAGAGAGAGAGAGAGAGAGAGAGAGAGAGAGAGAGCCCAGAATTTTTCATATTTGATGAAAAAAATAAACATTAAGATGTGACACCTTGGACTGGAGAGATGGCTCAGAGGTTAGGCACACTGATTGTTCTTCCAGAGGTCCTGAGTTCAATTCCCAGCAACCACATGGTGGCACACAACCATCTTTAATGACATGGGGTGCCCTCTTCTATATTCTGTATAATGTATAATAAATAAATAAATCTTAAAAAGAAGATGCGACACCTCATGATATTTCGACCAATAGGCTTCCATGAAAAGTGAGTGCTTCATTAATTCCTGCTTTTGACATCCATTTTTGATCATCTTGAGACTGGGGAAGAGTCCAGGGACATGCTTGTAGGCAAGTTCTCTACCACTGGACCATCTCCTCAGACCAATGTAACTATGTTGGCCCTTGCCTTTGCAAGGCATCACTTGTGATAGTCTCATGCCAGGCTCTGTTGCTTTCCAGACACTTTTCTGTTGTGGTCTTCTGTAGAGGCTTTTAAGATGGTGGAACACTATAAAAAAATGTCATGGGCAGCCAGATTTCCCAAACACTGCATTGACATGGAGCTCAAGGAGGCCGTGCATGTTGAAAAGTCACATTGAAGCTCAATTATCCTTAAATCTCACTATAAATAATGCATCTATTAATACAGAACCCAGGATGTTCAAATCAAAACAATCACAGCAATGGTTTCAGATTGTGAACTATTTTGTGGTAGGGCACAAAAGCATACCCAAAGGCAGCCACACACACACACACACACATACACACACACACACACACACACACACACACACACACACCCCTCATAGTACCATTTGTGGGTGTGGAGTCGTGGATTTTGTCACAGAATTTTGAATTGAATTCTCGTTGGAGCTCCAAGTAGTTGTTACTTTGGACAAATCATCTGTCTCATCTGTCTCTATAAGCATACTTCCTTTTGAAAAGCGGGAAACAATAAAAACTTTATAGGTTATTATGACAGTTAAAATTATATTAGGATAAAACTTTGGCATAGAACTTGGTATAGAGTGAGGAGGGGTCAAATTAATAGCTGTAATGATTGTTATGGGAGTGATGTTGATTGGGAAGATGGATATAGTGGTGATGATTGTGTTTAAAGTGGTTGGTGATGGTGACTGTGACAATAGCATTGGTGGTGATGGTGATAGTGGTGATGGTCTTGGTAATAGTGGTATGATGATGATACTGAGAGTGGTGCTGGTGATGATGGTGTTGAGGATGATGATGATAGTATCAGTTGTAGTTATAATAGTAGTGGGTCACATATGATGTTGGTAATCATAATGAAGATGATGTTTAATATTATCTCTTGCTGGGATAAACATTCTGGCAAAAGCATCCCAAGGAAGCAAAGGTTATTTGGCTCAAAATTCCAGAGTATAGTTCATCATGGCAGAAAACTGGAAGAGGAGACACTTGAAGCAGCTTGTTATATCCACAATCCAGAGCAGAGAGCAATGGACACATACATGCCGGTGCTCAGCTTGCCTTTTTCCACTCTGTATAGTCTAAGATACCCACCCATGGAATGGTGCTGCTCCCAGTTATGATTCCCAGTTCCCACATCAGTTAATTCAGTCTCAGACATTTCAGAGGCTAATGTTAATGTAGATGATCCTTTCCAGGTGCCAGGAGGCTGAGTTGACAATTAATACTCTCACAGATGGTCTTGATGATATTGTGTCCTCCTTTTTAACTAAGCTAAAGTCACTGAGTTGTGCAAAAATATAAGCCAATGCCATACTATTGATGGCACTTAGAGAGATACAGCTTTCAGAGATAAGATAGTTTCTTATCTGAAATAATTCAATAAATAAATATTTCAAACATTTTTTTCAATTTAGTTTTCACTAGAGACTAGACTAGCCCATTCTATAAACAAAAGTTTTGGAGGGTTCTCAATAACTTCTCAGAGTATAATGGATTCCTGAGGCTGGATTGAGGAAGCCACAGATTAGCCTTATTGTTTCTCAAGTCTGAAAGGCTATCCCTATATAGAATTCCCTATAGTTGCTTTCTTCCATGAAGAGTGGAAGTGATTTTATTGTCCTCAACATTGTTTGGAAGATAAGACACATCCGTTCCAATATAGTGGTCTAGATCAGGGTGTCCAGTGAGGACCTACACAGTCTTGGATCAAAGATGGCCAGCATCTTCAGTATCCTCTCATAGTGGCGAGGAGGAAGGGAGCAGAGTCTTTCTCTGGAATCTCTTATGATACAAATACTAGTTCCATCTACAAGGGACCCTTCATAACTCCATTATGTCCTAAGGAGCACACTGTCTAATGACATCACATTGATGGTTAGATTTTCAGCATGTGAATTGAGTACACACACATGAAGACCACAGCAGACTTTCTCCAATAAACTGTATGGTTACTGACTGTGTAAAGCAAAACAGATCAAACATGGTTCATTTTAGATTCACAGCAGAGCAAGGAGCCCATCTTCAGAGGCTGGAAGACACCTCTAAGTGCCAATCTCTAACTATGTCTGGAGCCATTTAGATATCACACAGAACTGAAATGGTGCTAAGGGTAACTGAGCTCTGATTCTAATCTGAGAGAAAGAAACTTGTATTTGAAGTAAATTCCATGGCAATCTAGTTATAGTAATGCCCTGTACAGCTTTGCTTTAACCTGGCTTCCTGTCTCCAGATAAGTTCCTCAGTTTTGCTGTGGGTCTGGGGAGATGGCTCAGTTAAAAGCACTTACAACAGTCTGCAACTTCAGTTCTAGAGGATCCAACACTCTCTTCTGATTTCTGTGGGCATTGCATACAAATGGTACACACACATGTAGTCAAAGCTCATCCATCTAAACATATGAGTTTAGACATGTTTAACTTAAAGTCACCTAGATCTATATACCTTATAGATCTTTAGAATGGTTTAAAATATTTACAAACATGGCAATTCTCTTAATAACAGAACATTGCTGTTTAAATGCTTCTCTCGAGCCCTGAAGGTATAGATTAGACACCTGCCTTTCAGTATTGTCACAAACAGTAGGAAAACAGGAATACCTGGTGTGATTCTCAGACGTGTAAGTTTTGTTGTTTTGTGTCAAGTCCTAAATAAAGAAAAGTGTGCATGCACATTCACACACGCATGTGCTCCACATGTACTTGAAACTGGTCCACACTGAGACCTCTATTTCATGCTTCCCCCCTCTCCATGATTAGCAAGTTCTATCTAGCTTTAATTTTTCTTGAAATTGGAGGAGGAAGATTGGGTTTAATGTGTTGGAAGGAGTGGCTCTTATGCATTACTTTTTCCACAGTCACTATGCTGTCGCTATTACGTGTATTTAATCACGCCATTATCAAGTTAGAAATTAAGTGTTGCCATCCAATTTTGCAACATGTGCTTGGGGTGTTGATCTGATTATCCTGGATTGCTATGCATGAGAGATGCCTTACATTAATTTAGAAAACCTGTCTGTGACTGTTTGTGAAGTAATTTTATGGAGGAAATTATTTCAAAGGCATAGTAGGGAAAAATCACTTTTCTGAAGACTAGCAAAAGAGAGTCTATAATGAATATAGGGAAACAGTATATCCTCAAAGGGAATTGGAACCTATGAAGGGCTTAAGAAAACACCACTTCCAATGCAGCATGTGCCCAAATAGAAAATATAATACTCAAGATTCTATGTTTGAGGCTTCTAAATTTCAGACTGAGCTGTCTGATCTATTTGGGTCCAGAATATCAGAGTAGATTCTCCCTGAGGGAGAGCTAAGCTCCAGCCTTGGGCATGGTTTGTCCTGACTTCCTGAAGAAGGAGTCAGGACAGAGATGCTTCTACATAGCAGGCAGTGTTTTTGCCTCTGGAGTCTTCACTCCAGTTGTGCCTGTGGGGACTCCACTGTAGGACTAGGACTAGATGTAATTGCAAAGATAGGACATTCAATCCCATGGCTCATGTGTCTGTCTCCTTTATCATCCACAGAATATCCAGTTTGTGAGGACCAATTTCCCTTTTGTTGAAAAATCTGTGCAAAATAAAAAGGAAGTGTGTTGAGCTCAGTAACAAAGTATCTTAGCATGGTAACAAGCTGTGATTAAAGATCCATCCCTGTTCTGCAGGGCAAGTACTCTTCCTGGAAGTTTCCTGGTTTCCTGATGTCTGTTACTCAGACTCAGAAGATCATGTCTTCATTCTTTGGAGAGAAGAAGCTTAAAGGGTGCAGTTAAGGAGTAGTCTGTGTACATAGACTTTCACCCGTTCCATTTGTCTTTATGTAGTGTAACGGGTCAATGACTCCCCATTATATACTTATCAAAGCAGACTGGTGATATGTGAGTTGTCCCTTTGGGGGGAGCACATAAATACTCCATCAACCCTTGCAGTAGCTCCATGGCTCACATTGCCCATCGGAGATAAAATGATCTCATGAACTCAATGCTCACATCTAGTCTTAACCAAATCCCTCAAACTAAATAGCTGATATGAATCCAAATTCATTAGTCTCCTAGGCTTCGCCTAACCTGAAATAATCTTATCCTCCTAATGGATATATGGGTACCCCCTCAACAACAAGCACCCCAATTTTGTCACTCTTGAGCTACTGGGTGCTACCATAATGCTGTGAAACAGCTAAACCACATGTGCATCTGTGTCTTACCCCATGGTTCTCAGCTGGGCTGTCTCCTAATATGAGCTCATAACAGGATGAAATAATCATCAGAGTGACAAGCATTGCTCACTGGAGCATCACAGGAGACCTCCGAGGACACACCTGTCACTTCCAATGGCTCTTTGGGGACATCTGTGCATTTAGTTCTTATACTGTGTTAGTATAACTGCAAGGGACATTAATCCAAAAGGAAGCATTCTGCAGACTGTCAGGGCAGGTCTGGCATGAGGATGGCTTCATCAGCACTCAATATCACATTATTCCACAAAGGCCTAGAGCAGAGAATACAACACAGTCCCCTCCCCCAGTCTAGAATGGGCCTTGCTCTCTTCATGGGTGCCAGGAACCCAGGGGGATGGAGCTTGGTAAGATAACTCTGTATATATAGCCCTAGCTACTAAAGCAGGAGACCTAGAATTTGAGGACCCACCCACCAGAACCCCCCCCAAAAATCCTTTTTGCTGTAATAAAATAGTCATACAGAAGCAGTTTAAAGGATAAAGATGTGTCTCACTGTTCATAGTGTAGAAGGCAACAGGAACCCGAAACAGATGGCTAGAGTAGTCTGCAGTCAAAAGAAAAAAATGAATGACTGCTTCTGTGGCTCATCAGCTCAGCCAGAGAATGTCCCCACCTACAGTGGGCAGGTCTTCCTCCTTAGTTAATACAATCAAGATAATTTTCCAGGGGCATGCCCAGTTAGTCTAGACTCTGTCAAATTGACTAATAACAGTAACCGTAGCACAAAAATTTCAAGTAAGTGTGGCAGCCCATCTATAAACACAACACTCAGGAAGCAGAGATGAAGCAAGCTTGCTACCTACCTGAATAGGCTAGCTCGAGGTTCAATGAGAGAACCGGATTCAAGAAATAAAAAGCCATCAAGAGGATACTTTATGTCAACCTCTAGCCTCCACACAAATCTGCATACATGTTCACCTACACACATGTGAGCACACTCACATATGTGTACAATCCATGCATATATATAAACACACAAAATAATCTTAGAAGAAATAATTTTTAAAAACAGAAAAATAATAAATTTTGTCATATGCAGCAAAATGGATTAACTCAAAGGATGTTTTGTGAAATTTACTGATCAGCGGGCTGGGACCTTTTGCTCTACCTGGCTTGGAATTATGGGTAAATGAGGATACACTCTTATAGTATCAACAATAACCGTCAGGTATCTATAGCCAAGGGGCTTTCAGCTCCAAATGCTTTATAAGTCCTGGAAACCTTTGTGTACCTGGCTTCTGGCAGCAGTGAGCAGAAGCAATCTTCAGTAAGTGGTGCCTTCTAGTGTCCCAGTTTCCAATCAGGTGTCAGACTTAATCCCTACAACAGCAGGTGTCATGGTTTTGGGTTCTCAAAGCTCCCCAGTGTTCTGGAATGCTTTCTTTTTTTATTGTTATGATTAAAGTCATATTTTTTAATCATGTATCCCCTTGTTGAAATTCCCTCCCCCTTCCTGCCCCTCCCAGTCACTCTCTCTTCTCCACATCTCCTCCCCAGCAAGGGCAGAAGGTCCCAAATTTCCAAAATGGCTTAGTTCAGCATCCACTCCAGGAAGATCCGATTTTCTCACCCCAATATCAACACTGGGTCAGGTGTTCCTCTGGAAGGAAAGGGTCCAAGGTGTTTCAGATCCCAAGCTGTTCAGCGGTTGTGGTTTGCAGTTTGGGAATGCTTTGCTTTTTTGTTTAGAGTCCACTAATCAGTGAGTACATCCCCTGCTTATTTTTCTGGGTTTGTGATACCTCGCTCAGGAGGATATTCTGCAAATCCATCAATTTGTCTGCAAATTTTAGGATATCATTTTTTCTTGCTGCTGAGTAGTACTCCATTGTGTAGATGTACCATAGTTTGTTAATCCATTCTTCAGTTGAGGGGCATCTAAGTTGTTTCCAGTTTCTTGCTATTAGGAATAATGCTGCTATGAACATAGTTGAGCTAATGCCTTTGGAGTGCAAATGTGCATCTTTAGTGTATATGCCCAGTAGTGGTATTGCTGGATAGTTGGGGAGATTGATTTCCAGTTTTCTGAGAAATATCCAAACTGCATTCCAGAGTGGCTGAACAAGCTTACACCCCCAACAACAATGGAGGAGTGTTCCCCTTGCTCCGCAACTTCTCCAGCATTGGCTGTCATCTGTGTCTTTTATCTTAGCCAGTCTGACAGGTGTAAGGTGGTAGGTATCTCAAAGTTGTTTTGATTTTCATTTCTCTGATGACTAAACATGATGAACACTTTTTCAAGTGCCTTTGAGCCATTCGTAATTCTTCTGTTGAGAATTCCCTTTTTAGTTCTGAACCCCATTTTTTGATTGGGTTATTCAAGGTTTTTGACTCTAGTTTCTTGAGTTCTCTATGTATTTTAGGGATCAGCCCTCTGTCACTTGTAGAGTTGGTAAAAAATCTTTTCTCGTTCTGTAGGCTGTCGTTTTGTCTTATTGACAGTGTCCTTGGCTTTACAGAAGCTTCTCAGTTTTAGTAGGTCCCACTTATTGATTGTTGTTCTTAGTGTCTGTGCTCCTGGTGTCATATTTAGGAAGTGGTCACCTGTGCCAATTCGTTGGAGGGTATTTCCCACATTCTTTTCTATCAAATTCAGTGTGGCTGGGTTTATGTTGGCGTCCTTGATCCTCTTGGTTTGAGTTTTGTGAAGGGTAATAGGCTTGGATCAATTCACATTTTTCGACACACTACCATCCAGCTATACCAACACCATTTGTTAAAGATACTATCTTTTTTCTATTGAATATTTTGACCTCTTTGTCAAAGATCATGTGTTCATAGGTTTTTGGGTTAATGTTGAGAACTTCAATTCAATTCCATTGGTCCACAAGTCTGTTTTGCTGCCAGTACCAGGCTGTTTTTATTACTGTAGCTCTATAGTATAACTTGAAGTCAGAGATGGTGATGCCTCCTGAGGATTTTTGTTGAGTAAAATTGTTTTGACAATCCTGGCTTTCCTATTATTCCAAATGAAGTTGAGTATTGTTCTTTCAAGGTCTGTAAAAATTGTGTTGGAATTTTGATGGGCAGTGCATTGAATCTGTAGATTGCTTTTCATAGAATTGCCATTTTTACTATGTTGATCCTACCTATCCAGGAACATGGGAGATCTTTCCATTTTCTGATATCCTCTTCAATTTCTTTCTTCAGTGAGTTAAATTTTTGTCAAATAGATCTGTTACTTCTTTGGTTATAGTTATTCCAAGGTATTTAATGCAATTTGCAGCTATTATAAAGAGTGATGTTTCCCTTATTTCTTTTTCAGTCCTTTTATCTTTAGTTTATAGGGGCTACTGATTTCTTTGAGTTCATCTTGTATGCTGCTACATTGCTGAAGGTGTTTGTCAGCTGTAGAAGTTCCTTAGTATCATTTTGTGGATCACTCATGTATACAATCATATCATCTGCAAATAGAGATAGTTTCACTTCTTATTTTCCAATTTGTATCCCCTTAATCTCCTTCCATTCTCTAATTGTTTTAGCTAATACTTTGAGAACTATATTAAATAGATAAGGGGAGAGAGGACAGCCTTGTCTAGTTCCTGATTTTAGTGGGATTGATTTGAGTATTTCTCCATTTAGTTTGACATTGGCTGTCGGCTTCTTGTAAATCGCCTTTATTATATTTAGGTATTCTCCCTGTATTCCTGATCTCTCCAGTGCTTTAATCATAAAGGAGTGTTGGATTTTGTCAAAGGCTTTTTCAGCATCTAAGGATATGATCATGTGGGTTTTTTTTTCCTTCAGTTTTTTTATATGATAGATGACATTTACAATTTTTCATATGTTGAACCATCCCTGCATTTCTGGGATGAAGCATACTTGATAATGGTGGATGATATTTTTTACATGTTGTATATGGTTTGCCAGAATTTTGTTGAGAATTTTTGCATCAATATTCATGAGGGAAATTGGTCTGTAATCCTCTTTCTTTGTTGTGTCTTGAGTGGCTTGAGTATCAGAGTTATTGTGGCCTCATGAAAAGAGTTTGGCAATGTTCCTTCAATTTCTACTGTGTGAAACAGTTTGAAGAGTATTGGTAATAGCTTATCTTTGAATGTTTGTTAGAACTCTGCACTGAAACCATCTAGACATGGGTTTTTTTTTTTTTACTTAGGAGGCTTTTAATGACAGCTTTGGTTTCCTTTGGAGTTATGGGTCTGTTTAGTTCTTGATTTGATCTAAATCTGATCTTGATTTAATTTTGGTAAGTGGTGCCTGTCCAGAAAGCTGTCCATTTTTGTGGAGTATAGATTTTCAAAGTATGACCTGATAATTCTCTGGATTTCCTGGAGGTCTGTTTTTATGTCCCTCTTTTCATTTCTGATTTTGTTGATTTGGATACTCTCTCTCTCTAGTTTTGATTAGTTTGGATAAGGGTTTATCTATCTTGTTGACTTTCTCAAAGAACCAACTCTTTGGTTCACTGGTTCTTTGTAGTTGTTTTTGTTTCAATTGTACTGATTTCAGCTCTAAGTTTGATTATTTCCTGCCATGTTCTCCTTCTGGATGAGTTTGCTTCTAATTGTTCTAAGGTTTACAGCTGTGATTCTCTAGTGTGAGATTTCTCTAGGTTTTTCATATAGGCATCTAGTGCTATGAATTTTCCTCTCAAGAATGCTTTCATTGTGCCCCATAAGTTTGAATATGTTTTGGATTCATTTTCATTAAATTCTAGGAAGACTTTGATTTCTTTCTTAATTTCTTCCTTGACCCAGACGTGGTTCAGTTGAGTGATGTTTAGTTTCCATGAGTTGGTAGGCTTTCTGTGATTTTTGATGTTGTTGAACTCTAACTTTAGATCATCATGGTTTGATATGATACAAGAGATTGTTGTAGAAAGTTTCCTGGCCCAGCTGGGGTTTGGACCTGGCCCATGGCGGGGGGTTGTCCCCCAAAGAAATAGATCAGACCCTTATATTAACTTCATACTGTTTGGCCCATGTCTCAAGCACATTACTAGCTAGCTCTTTTATCTTAAATCAACCCATTTCTAGTATTCTATCTGCCATGTGTCCCAGCCCGTGGCTCACCTGGATTTGCTACATGTTTCCTCCTCGGGCGTCAGATGGAGACTGGCTAACTCCACCCTCCTTCTACCTGTCTGTCCTCTGATTCTCCATTCACTTCTACAGCGCTCCACATAGGCCAAACCAGTTCCTTTATTTTCAACATACAGAGAATATTCCCACCACAAGAGATTATTTCCATATTTTGCATCTATTGATATTTGCTTTATGACCAATTATGTGGTGAATTTTAGAGAAAGTTCCATGTGGTGCTGAGAAATATGTATATTCCTTTGCATTTGGGTGGAAGCTTCTGTAAATATCTACTGAATCCATTTGCATCATAACCTCTGTTAGACTCCTTATTTCTCTATTGAGTCTTTGTCTGGTTGACCTATCCAGGGTTGAAAATGGGGTATTGAAGTCTCCCACTATTAGAGTGTGAGTGCTGATGTGGGATTTGAACTTTAGTAGTGTTTCTTTTACATGGATGGGTGCCCTTATATTAGGGGCATAAATATTCAGGATTGAAATCTCATCTTCATCAATTTTTCCTGAGATGAATAAATAATGTCCCTCCTGGTCTTTCTTAATTGATTTTAGTTTGAAGTCTACTTTGTTAGATAATAGGATGGCTACCCCAGCTTGTTTCAGCCCTTTCTGCTTTCACTGCTGTTGCTCTGTCCAGCCATTCCCCAGATCTCCTCAGCTGCCCTCATGGCTGTCATTTACTGTCCTGCAGGCCTCTCCTGCTAATCCCACCACAATTGCCTCCCTCTTATGTCCTCACATTACCAGTTCAGCAGGGTCTACTAATGTCAAAAATTAAAAGTCCAGTTGGGACAAACCTTCCATTGACACTAATGCTTCAAATGCCAAAGAGCACTACAGGAGGATGTCTACCAGCCCACTCTCAAATTGAGCCTGCTAAATAAAATCAGAAAATGGGTGTTTGTACCAATTGAAGCAGCCCTTTGTATAAACACAGGACTGTTCTGCACAGTCATGGCACAGCCCTTCAGGTAAGCAAGAAACTGTACTTGTATCAATCACTTCAGTTCAAAGAATAAGGTTCACACAGTCCCAAATCTTCTGCTGGGTCACTGGGGAGGTTGTACTCCCCATGGTCTTTGTGGAAGAAGTCTCAGTGTCTTTTAGAGTTCTGGGTCTTGTGATGGCAAAAATCTGGCTCAAACAAGATATTTGGAATAATCGTGCCTAACTTGCACCTTCTGGAGTTGTGTTTCAGTAGCAAGCAGCCATGATCGTCTTGTCATTTTCTCAAGTTGTCTTTAGTGTGTTCAAAGCATAAGAGGAATCCAGTTAGCTGTTTGATTGACACTTCACTCAAGGGAACACCAGTGAAGAGACTTGTGGGTATCAACAACCGAGTCAACCCCTGCCCCAACTTCTTAACTTATGTAAAAATAAGTTTGACTTGAAAAGGAAAGTCTGGTTCTCATTCACATGACAGCGCTTTAACAATGTTGTTCCCAGACAGGCTGGGCCCTTCTACCCTGTCTCACAATTGGACATAAAATCAAATACTGTGTGATTGTGATTGCACTCAAATGTAGACTCTAAGAAAGCTGGTACAGTAGTAGTTGAGTGTAGATTGGCAGTAACAGAGACTGGGAACCATAGAGTTTGGGGATAAGAAATGTCAATCAAGAGGTACAGATCTCCACTTACAGGGGGAATAAGCTCCCAGTGTGGTGAATGACTGTCACTCTGCACTGTTTCTAGTTAGCTACAAGAGTATGTTGAATTTTCCCATGACAAAAGCATGATGCCTCTACAAAGTGATAAACGCTGTTGAGTACCCTGACTTGATCATAGCATAAAACAGCAAAGTATCACACAGTTGCCTGTTAAAATGTGTTACTAGGATATGTCAATTAAAATTAGAAAAAAGGCAATTTTCCTAATGTAGGCTTTTGTTGGAATAAAAAACAAAGAAGTAGAAAATGCCACAAAACTTACCCTTATATTAAAAATAAAATGTAATAAAGTTTATAATAAATAGCACATTAGGTAAAGAGACACCACTAAGAAAAGGGATATTGAGAAGAATACATGAGAATTTAGTCTTTGTAATAAGGGACTAAGGTAGAACCATGGATGAAGGAAGTGTCTAAGACAAGTATAGATTCAGTCTAGGAGGGAGGGTCTCAATGCTTTTCTATGCTGTACCCAACCCACTCTCAGCATAGGACATGTCTTAGTTAGGATTGTAAAGAGACACAATGACCATAACAACTGCTATAAAGGAAAACATATAATTGAGATGTCTTACAGTTCCAGAAATGTAGTCCTTTGTCATCATGGTGAGACATGGCAGCATGCAGGCAGACAGTGCTGGAGAAGGAGCTGAGAGTTCTGCATCCTGATCTGCAGGCAGCAGGAAGTGAACTGTGATAGTAGGCATAGCTTGGGTGTAGAAGACCTCAAGGCCCACCCCCACAGTGACATGCTTCCTCCAACAAGGCCACACCCACTCCAACAAAGCCACACCTCCTAATAGTTCCATTCCCTTTGGAGGCCATTTTCTTTCAAATCACCACAGGCCCCATTGTCCACATCCATTGTTGAGCTCTATCCTACCCTCTGGGCTAGAGAGGACTCTCCTTTATGACAGTCTGTGGACGTCTAATTTTCAAGATGGCTTCTCCAGCCCTTGGCTGTGCTCAATAAACTCACCACCTCATCTGGTTCTCCTTGGGCTCTCACACCATTCCCCTCACAGGAGTCATTAGGTCTATTTGATCCCTCCTTTCAAACATAGCTGCATCTTGAGTGGATGCAATGTTTGCTGATCATCTCTCCACCACAGCATCTTCTAATGTGTGGTTTTGAGTCCAGTCCATTTGACAGTTTGAATCATATGGGACTTGTCTTTGACTCAGCTACTCTCAAGCTAGCTGTGTGAAGTCCAACAATTCGTTTACGGAAACAGGAGCGAGGAGGAAAAAGAAGTGGCTAGCATGAGAAGTAGGACCAATGGCGTCACCACGCATCACCAAGATTAATTAGAGTGGCAGATCTTGAATTCAGACTCAGGCTTCCTGATACTGAAGTAAAGTAGTAGGAAGTCAGGTAGAATCTGAAGACCCAGTGGGAAGGCCCAGGAGGAGGACAATTCCTTCAATGGCCAATACTGATGAAGAAATAGGGATGGCAGCTACAAGAAAGAAGTAGACCTGGACGTAGTGACTCACTGTGACTCTGGGGTAAAGAACAAAGCTGCAGTAGAGGTTCCATTGCCCTGTGAGGAGGACAGAGAAGTGACTGGCCCCAAGGTGACCAGGGGACTCTGGCTGCTTTTAGTGTAGAACTGCATGAAGTCTGCATCAGCAATGATTTGATGAATTCTGCCCCAGGCTATGCATAGAAGGAAGAGCTTACTAATGCTTATGGTTCATCACTAGCATCATGGCATGGCAGCAGACAGGCATGGTGGCCTGAAAAGGAAGCTAACAGCTCATATCTTTAATTATAGCCATGATGCAGAGCGAGCTTACTGAAAGTGCCATGAGTCTTAATGTCTCGAAGTCCATCAATTAGGAACCAAGTATTCAAATAAATGAGGGACACTTCATCCAAACCACCACACTGACTAAGCCATTGCTCCTGGGAAATACATGGCTGGGATCCCTCCAACCTCAGGTTATCCCACTTTTGATCCAAAGATCAGCCTTTGTAGGTATGTTTTATTATGTAAGGAGACAATTGAATCCACGGGTTGATTGCCATGAACCTAACAACCGAAACACTGTAAGTCATTGTACAATGAAGCAGATCCCAAACACAATTTTTTTCCAAAACTCACACTGAGACCCTCTTGTGCTTAAAAATACCAAGGGGCTCTTGAGAAGTAGACTCAGATGTAGTAGGAATTTTCTTTGAGCCAGCTTCCAAATAAAGACATGGAGACTTATTATTATTTATGAATGCTCAGCCGTAGCTTAGGCTTGTCCTTCTAGCTCTAGTTCTCTGTTTAACTAACTTAATCTGTCTCTATTTATCTACATTTTGCCTCAGGGCTTTTTCTCTTTCATTCTGTATGTCCTACTTTCCTGTTTCTTCCATGTCTGTCTGTCTGCCCCCTGACATCTGCTTTTTTCTTCCCAACCCTAAATTTCTTCTCCTACTAACTCTCCCAGCCTAGAAGTTCTGCCTATACCTCCTTCTTTGGTATTAGCCATTTAGCTCATTATTAGACCAATCAGGTGCCTTAGGCAGGAAAGGTGGAACAGTAACACATATTTACATAATTAAACAGATGCAACACATCTTTACATAGTTAACCAAATATTCCCCAATATAAACAAATACATCTTTGAATATTTAACAACACTCGGGGGCCATTTTCAACAGCAAAATTATCCACAGGAAGCACAAAGTGTGATATAAAAATGTAGCCTTAAATAAGTTATAAAAACACATTTGTTCTCAGTGTCTCAGACACAGAAAAACAGTGACACCTTATTGTCCTCACTTGAAGCATCAGGGAGTCAGGGACTGTTCAGTCTGTGAGTGAAAATATGCAAATGACTTTAAAGCTACCCAAGACACTGATACTGAGGTTGTAAACAGACATTAGCAGATTGGACCATTTTCAAGTGTAGGATTCATGTCTCACAAGGATGGACAACCTTCCTCTGAACCAGCATACTCACCATCGGTCATCGGGACATGATACTCAAACCACTCATGGACGTGTGCAAGCACACACACACACA
This sequence comes from Sigmodon hispidus, assembly GCA_004025045.1. NCBI lineage: Eukaryota > Metazoa > Chordata > Mammalia > Rodentia > Cricetidae > Sigmodon > Sigmodon hispidus. The sequence continues at coordinate 65,770 of PVIH01002024.1, forward strand.
CACACACACACACACACACACACTAACAGAGGGCAAAGTTAGCTTTAGGAGCTCAATTTTTTTCTTTCTTTTGCTCTTTCTTCCTTACTTAAAAAAAAGGTTTTCAGCTGAACTGTACTCACATCACCTCCTTTCTCTTGTCTTCTCTCCGACTCCTCTCAAGTTCCCCCACTCTCAAGTTGATTGGCTCTTTTTTTATTGCTAATGTTGTGTCCATATATGCCACACATAACAGACAATTTAAATAATGGAGGAAAGGAAAGAATCCTACTCTGTCTGGTGGCTGTGGCTCACCTTGGCACAGATTATGTCTGTGCCCATGCTCCCATGCAGGTGGGCACTAGCTTTACTCTCACACAGTGTGAGAACCCTCTCAAATGAGTGTTCCTCCATGTAGTGTCTGACCCAGGCAGAGTGCCTGGGAAGATGAGCAAGGTCAACATGACTGTTTCCTCACACTTTGATGAACAAGGCTATTCAACACCAAGCCAGAAACTCCTCCCAACCCAACCCACCTCCATGGCTGAATCCATGGCTGTTCTGTTGCTAGAAAAGAAAAAGGGAGCTTGAGATGACCCAGACAATAAGTGCTGAGGCCCTGTATTAGATCTCTAGAAGCCATTTAGGATAAAAAGCCCAAACACAGGACTGTAAGAAATGGCTCAGTGGTTAAAAGCACTTACTGTTCTTGCAGAGGATCTATGTTTGGTTCCCAGCATCCACATGTATCTGCATCTGCATCCACTTGTATCTGAAGTTCCAGGATCCAGTGCTCTTTTCTGGCCTTTGCATTCACAGGCCACTACATTGTACAGTTACATACATGTAAACAAAACCCATAAAGTAAATGAGAGAGAGAGAGATCATCAAATGCCATGACTGGTTTTGTGTTCCAAAGGCTGCCTTTCATGTCATTAGCATAGGAAAGAGAAAATGGTGTTCTCAGGCCACAGCCTTTTCACTTATAGGACAAACTAGTGTGAATAGATTCACTTAGAGCACAAGCCTGTGGCACTACCGTCATGTCAATGAGTTTCTTTCTTGCTGGGCCGCTATACATAACTGCATAATTTTTTCCATCTCCATATTAGTAGGTTGATTTCTGAGCCTAATAGGAACCCATGAGAAAGTCCATGGACGTATCTGCTGAAAAACAGAAAGGCCTGAGTGGAAGATGGCTTCAGTTTACAATGGGGTTGGCAAGTTGCTTGTGGGAAGGACATGCTACACACCTTAATCTGCTCCAATGCCCAAGCCATTTTGTACTCACTGGATTTAGCCTTAAACAAGAACTCACACTCAGAAACTCCAGAAGAAATAATTCCTACACAAAGCCATTACTAATCCCCCTTGGTTGACTGTATCTTTTCCTATTGAGATAAGTATATTAGCCTGTTGTTTTGAATTCTAATGTTTACATCCTACTCAGAGATTAGAGCATGATGTAAGGCTGTGTCAATGTTAAGAACAATCAGTAGGACAATTGTCAGGAAAGTTACATTTGACCCAAATCAACATTAAGCAATTGTTTATCTCCCAGACTTCATTCAGTCAATGTGACTAGAAGGAATCATTCTAGTATCAGACCTGCCACTGCAGCCAGCCTCATTTTCAAATCTTCTTCTTTTGTGAATATTTGCTGTTTTACTTTTTAAAAAGATTTCATTCCAGGGCTCTGCTGCATTATAGTAAAATGTAAGCAGGAATCCATAGGAAAATATATCCCTCTGGGCATCAGGAACTCTAGTCCTGTGATCACCTGCCAAGGTGATCAGATGGTGGTTTCCAGGCTGGTAGAAGGAAGGGTCCACTGAGGCAGGGACCTGATGTTGTTCTACTTTCCGCTTTGCCCCTCTGAGCTGCAAATCATTTATTCATGAGATGCTGAGGATGTTGCTGGTTGCTGTGGGAACTGGGCACAACATGTCTAATGCAAAACTTGGTCTTATTGTAGCTGTTTAATAGATAATGGCCACAATTATAACTATTAATAGATAATTAACTGCTAATTCAATTTACATTTGGATTTAATTAATATTTATAATGAATGGGTTCCTTATCTATTCTGAAAAGATATTTCAGAATAAACTAAATCATTCTTACAAAAAGGGCAATATTGACATTGCCGTGTTCCTTATATAGCCTCCCTCTGCTTACTAGATGTAAAAGTCAGCACTGATAGACTGCTCACCCAGAACCAGACCTCACTCTCCCCTCCTCTTACAAATACAGATAGTCACTGGCTTATGATGATCCTCCATGGGTGTTTTCAACTACACAATAAAGTAGAAATGATCCAAGGCAGGGAAGCCATCTTTCACATTTAAATGTTGACCTTTCCCCAAGTCCATTACTTACCTTGTAACTGTGACAAAATCCCTGACAAATGCTACTTATGCATTTCTTTTGGCTTGCAGTTAGAGCGGCCAGGGGAGGCATGACAGGAGGACTGTGAGGTAGCTGGTCCACTGCATAGTCAGGCAGCAAAGAGAGAGGAATTCTGGTGTTCTGCTTTCTCCCTTTTATACAGTCTGGGACCTAGGCTCTCACAATGATGTCTTTAACATTAGGGGTGAGTTTTCCCATCTCAGTTAACCTAGTCTAGAAACATCCTTGTAGACACGCCCAGAAGGTAACTATTGGGTAATTCTAGATCCCATCAAGTTGACAGCATTGACATCACACTGAGTCAGTACGTAACATGGTTCTCTGTTTAGGTGCCAGAAAGCACCAGCTCTTTCTGAGCCCCGATCACAAGGAGAAGCAGCCTACACTCTACCAGTAGGCTATTCTGCTGAAGCCAGGAACCTCACCAAGGTGACGGCTTACGTGCAGATTTCAGTTTAGAAGATTGTCAGCTGATAACAGGTTTATTGGAATGGAGCCCCATCTTAAGTCAAGAACCATTTGTATCCGTGTGTAACCTTCACAGCCATCTCAGAAGCGCATTCTCATTTCAGTGTCACGAATGAATCAGCAGATTAAGAAACTTGACCACAGCCAGTGAGCGATACCAGTGGATAGCTGTTAAGTAGTACAGATACCATTCTAAATGTCAGAATCCTTCTGTTAGTGAACAGTTGAGTCTGCTAAGAGCCGTCCTCATTCTCCAGGCCATGTCTTCCGTCTTCCTTTCCTCCTCTACAGTGACCATCCTTCTATAGACTTGCTCCCAGCTTGTTTATGAGCCACATCTCTTGGCTCCCTCACAGGAATGCAGACCCACACCTCAAGACATACATGGTAATGTCACCTAATCTGACTGAATCATTAGAAATCAAGATACTTACAGAGTATAACTGTCCATCGCCATGTGATGGACAGGATTGCAAAGTAGTCAGATTATGTGTTAGGAAGAGCTGCTGAGGACTGGAGTGGGTTTTTTGTGATGTAAACACTTATAATGTAACATTTTGTTCCTCTATATCACATATCTATATATGTGGCCTGGAAGAAGACCGGCATTCATAGTTTCCATTCAGTGGTGGCAGCATGTGCCAGGTTCTGGTTCCTCACCAACACACCCTCACCCCTGTGATTGTACCTTCACTGAGGTTATCTTACAACTGCCTGAAAGGGACCATGTCCCTGGAAAGTCTGCACCAAGACTTCCTTAAACAGTATACAGGTAACAAGGTAGAGGCAGCAGTAACTCAGTGATTTGTGTTTCTTTGTAACTGGATTCCTCTTTGTGGCCTCCTAAGGAGAAATGTATCCACTGTGGGCAGGTACAGACTCAGACTCAGATGCAGGACCAGTCTGCAGCCCAGCAGCCTCCTGCTCAGGCAGTCCTGTGTGCTTTCCTCTGCTGCAAAGGAATTTATAAGTGCTGATCACACACTCTAAGGAAAGTGCTCACCCCAGCCTTTCCCTGAGAAGGGAAAACAAACAGAAACCTCTCATGAGTGCTTGGGTAGATCAATACAGAGCACTTTCCCAGTGGGATTAGAAGTTATTGTAAATGTCTGGTTGAACTGGGAGATTAAATAAGAGAATGATGACTCTTGAGGGCCGCACCTAAATGCTAAAGTTCCTGTGACATCCAGGTCAGGATCAGATCAGTTCTGGCTCAGAACATGGCTGACTTCCCTCTCTGGTCTCAGAGGCAATATGAACATTTATCGACAGACAAGAAATAACTGACATTCTGCCCCCAGTTCCCATCCTGCTGTGGAATGGCGAGTGATCTCAGAGGCAGCTGTGTCTGGACTGGGACCACTGCCTCTTCTGCTCTACCCATCAGCCCTCATCACCAAGTCTGCTCTCTGAGTTCCCCATTGCCTCTTATAATCACTAGCATATGAGACAGAAAAGAGGGAGTACAGACATCAACTCTGCCTTATTCACGATCCTGGATGTGGCACAGTTAGGTAAGCTTGAGCAAAGTGCTGCAAGGCTTTTTGCCTCAGTTTACCAACCATGGAAACAAGAGTCATTATCACCTACTTGACAGGGTTATTTTAAGAATAAGTGACTTAGGTGAGGTGGCTTAGTCAATAAATCACCTGCCTTACAAGCAAGGGACCTTAATTTAATCCCAGACCTATATAAAGAGGTGACATGTGATGGATCACACTTGTAATTGTAGCTCTGGGAAGGTGGAGACAGGCGGATTCCCATGGCTTGCTGGTTAGCCAGCCTACCCTAATCACCAAGCTCCCAGACAATGGATGATGCCTGAGAAGTGACAGTGATGGCTGACCTGTGGCCTCCATATACACACACATACACACACCCATGCACACATGCACACATTCATACACACACATTCATGTACAGATGCAGCACACACACACACACACAGAGAGAGAGAGAGAGAGAGAGAGAGAGAGAGAGAGAGAGAGAGAGAGATACTCTAGGTAACTTCTAGGAGGACTGGAAGACAGCACTTGCTTGTGAGATCAAGACACAGCCATCAAGGTCAACTGCATTCCATAATCACCAGGAAACACGTTAGCCATTCTGGACAATCTCTGTCCAGGCAGAACTCCTCTTCTCAAAAGCTTGCTGTCCATTTGAGCCCAACAGTAATTAGTAGTAGAAATCATAGGCTTCCCTTATAACACAGCCCCTTTAAACTAAGGTAGCATGGGAATGCCAGTAACTGGCTGGCACTGGGTACTGATCTGGGATACACTGGGTTGAACATGGAGGCAATTTTGCTGATCTCACCAAGCCAATGTGTGGATGGTAGAGTGATGTAGACTGAGTCCAGGTGGTCCCATGTTCTCTGATACTGAGGTGAGCAGAACTGTCATGGATGAACACACATTATATGTCACAGACACTGGAGGGCATCTGTCTCTATTTCAGCTTTCATCATGGCTGCCTCCTTTGTAAGTGTCAGGCATCAGGATAACTCTTTGAGGATTCAAGCATCAGATGGCTCTCTGATGTTCAGACGTTTCCAAAGCCCCATCTGATTCCATTATTCTGTCATGTATGTCAGGTATCCATAGCAGGAAGCATTTTTCTGGTTGACAGATGAAGAGGTCAAACCAAGAAGCACCTCCTCATCTCTTTAATCTAGAGTAGGAAGATATGTTCTCAAACTATTCTTCTTTGACTCTCCAGACCAATTCTTGGCCTAGAGAACCATAAAGCAATTGTGAAGTCATATTTGCTCATGTATAGACCCAGTGGTATAAAGTGCCCTTAGATCCTTCGAGAACTATGACACTTGAAGAAGTATATGAGTCCTGTGAATTCCAACCAGCCAATTGTATTGCTATAATTAAAATAGTTCAAGAACCAAAAAGATTTTTTTTTAAAAAAGGCTCAAAAAAATCACAAATAATCTTTATTGCAGCGCTTTAATCCACAGTCAACAGGGAGAAACATTCTAGTGTAGCATATATGGTATATCTATTCAATAGAATATTACTCAGCCAGGAAAAAAGCAAAAGAAGCTCTAGAATATGTTATAAAATGGATGAACTTTGAAGGCATTAGGCTAAGTGAAATAAGTCAGGAAGCATAGAACAAATATTATGCTATTCCACATGTATGAGACATCTAGAACAGACAAATTCAGAAACAGAAGGCAGATTAGAAGCCATCAGCAGATGGGGGGGAGGGAACAAGTTACTGCTTAATGGGTAAAAAACTATGTTTGGGATAACAGATGCTTTGAGAACTCTGGTGTTGGTTGCAGTACGTTGGAAAAATACTTCTGACCACATTGTTCATTGAAATGACATGTTTGATATGTTGCAAAACTGGAGTTGTTTTTAAGTTTTTCTGAGGAAATACTTTAAAAACTATGAGAGCCCACAGTATAAATCTATAAGGAGTATTAGAAATCGGAAGAAGCATGATTGGGTGTGTGTGTGTGTGTGTGTGTGTGTGTGTGTGTGAAATAAAGTTTGACACTATGTGTCTTCCTCTGTCACTTTCTACCTGTATGTTGGGGGGGGGAGTCTTTTGCTGAATCTGAAGCTCATGAATTGGCTAAACAGTGAACCCCAAAAACCTGCTTGTCTCCCCAACTCTCTTACCACACCCCTATAACCTGCTGAGTTATCAACATACAGCACCACAGCAGACATGCAGCACCACACAGGCTTTTTACATGGGTTCTGAGGATCCAAACTCAGCTTTCCTGCTTATGTAAGCACTGTATTGACTGAGACATTTATCTCCCCAGCCTCAGATTTTACAGTTTCCATGCAGGAAATTCTGACTGACACAGTGCGGAGGTGACCCTTTTTGAATTCCTTGTTTCCACTGCTGTGAATGTGTTAGGTGCATACAGAGTCATGAGTTCAGAGAACACTGTCTGTATGAAGCAGATAGTCTGAGAGGAGAGCACTGTCTGTGAGGAGAGGATAGTCTATAAGGAGAGAACAGTCCATAGGAAGAGCATTGTCTGCAAGTCTGTGAGGAAAGCACTGTCTGTGAGGAAAGGACCATCTGTGAGGAGAGGACAGTCTTAAGGAGAGAACAGTCCATAGGAAGAGCATTGTCTGCAACTAGGGCATCATAGACAAGGCAAGCTCTGGTGTGTTTTCACATTGTTACACTGCCTGGTGATGAAAAAGACAAGAGGTTTACTCCTGAAAAATCATTTACTCTCAGACTCTCAAGATCCATTTGTCATCTATTTTTCCTGTCATACTGAAGTGACCTCTAAGAAAATAGAATTAATTCACAGTGCTGGTTTTGTTTCTTTGTATGTGCATTCACCAGTGTGGCTTTCCCAGCTTTGGATACTGAAGTAGTTACTTTCTCATATAGTGACCAAATATTTAACAAGAAACAATTTAAGGGAGAAAGTATTTTTTTTTTACTAGTTGATTTATTTGGATGTGAGAGTATGTCTGTGTGCATGTGGAAGTCAGAGGATGCTGCTCTCACTCTCCACCTCATGGCTTTGAGACAAAATCTCTCACTAAACCTGAAGTGAGCCTGATGGCCAGCAAGTCCTGTGGTCCTCTTGTCTCACAGCCCACCCAGACATGTCTGGAACTTACAGTGGTGCTTGGATCTGAGCTGTTCCTCATGCTTCTACAACAAGGGCTCTTAGGCTCTGGGCCATCTCTGTAGTTTCTGTAAGCTTTTACTTTGTCCCATGACTTGATGGCACAGCCCATCAAGGTAGGAAAGGCTTATTGTCTGGAGAAGCTCACAGTTGTGGCAATGAGACTGTGAGAATGCTTGCTTACCCTGTGGGACAAGAGACAGAGAAGGTCAGGAAGCAAGGCTAGGCTAGAAACCCCAAGGCCTGTCCCCTCATGACTTGCTTCTTGAAGGTAGGTCCATTTCCTGTGGAGTACATTTAACACTAAATCACAATGTATGTTTACCATACATTAAGAAAGAGCAGATCCCATTTCTCCCAAACCAGGGAACAGATAAGAGAACTTACATTTTAAGGAATGTGAAGAGTGTTCACAAAGAGAAAGAGAGATTTGGTCTGAAGTCAGACTGCAGCTCATTCAGTAGCTCCAGGCAATTCCATCATCTCTGTGAACCTCATCATTACCATGAGAGGCATCATGTTGTGATGCTTAATTCATGAGCTGCTGCCCTTGCACGCCCAGGGTGGACACTGAGCCTGGGGACATAACAACAAGTGCCACAGGCCATAGCAGACCATTCAGAGAATGCAGCACACAGGCAAGACCACCGTCCACGTCCACGAGGTCTCAGGAAGAGACCTCACAGAGTACATTCCCCTCTCAGCAGGGAGCTATGAACAAGTCCTGAATTCTAAGGCAAAGCTCCTCATAACAGAGTTTGTGGAGAGATGACCTCAAGTCCAGACAACAGAAGACTCCATCCCTCTCCTGGGTCATGAAGCTTCTCTGTAGCCTGAAAAGCCATGGTGGTTTAATGAGAACTATCTCCCACAGACCGTGTGTATGAACGGTCTCCAGTTGGTGGCGCTGTTTGCAGAGGTTATGGAGACTTTGGGCTGGATCCTGCTCTGTCACCTTCAGGATCCTCCATCATCTGGAGACAGATGAGGGACCATTTTTTGCTAGCATGCCTCATTCTACTCTCATATAGAGCAGATCTTTTCTCTCCACTGCAGGTTCCCTGTTTAACAAAGAATGCAAAATGGCAAGCCACCTCCCACTGACCTTCAGAGTCATGTATCTTGTGCAAATGTAGTGACCTCCAGTATGTCTGAGCATGAAGCCAGATGCCACCATGCTATTCCTATGACTGAGCTCCTATCCATCTCTCAGTTCCAGGGATTATTCTGCACCTTCTTGTTGAGATGGAATTCTTGATAAATAGGTGACCATTTCAGAGGATGTGGCTTGATATAAGTTTTGTCCTCAAAACATGTGGCATTTACTTCAGCAGTGACAAGAGCTATTCCGTGGACAGATCTGCTCCAAGATTTGCCAGAACCTCTGTAATTTAGCCAGAAGAACCAATCCAGGGAGGACCACCTACCCAGGGAGGGCCACCTACCCAGGGAGGACCACCTACCCAGGGAGGAGCATCTCTGTGGCCCAGATGGATATGACACCTCCAGATGCAGTGTTTCTTGTCTATCAGGCAGGTCTGAAAAAGCCTAATTCCCCTCTACGTCTATGGACCCCCTCAGCTCAGCCCTGCAGAGCACATGGGGGCCTCTGCCTTCCAGAGTTTGCTTCCTGCAGAGTTCATTTCTAGTTGGGGTAACCCTTTTTCCCTTCATTCCTCATCATACCTGGTATCTCTTCTGCCTTGTGACTATTTCTGGGGCCTGGAGGTTCTATGACCCATCACTTTTACCAAAACAAAATGGAAGACAGAGATTGGTTGGAGGGCATGGTTTATTCAGGTCTGGGCTTGAAAACTTTGGGACAGAGACTATGCCCTTGTTGAAAAGCATTCTCTGAGGCTGGAGAGATGTCTCAGAGGTTCAGAGCACTGACTGTTCTTCCAGAGGTCCTGAGTTCAATTCCCAGCAATCACATGGTGGCTCACAACCATCTATAATGACATCTGGTACCTTCTTCTGTATACTGTATACATAATAAATAAATCAATAAGAAAAGCATTCTCTAGTTTCAAAAGGAGAAATAGTCTGGGAGTGGTAAATGGGGTGAGTGTGGAAGGACCTCCTGTGGGAAAGTTCTTCGAAGGCTTTGCAGGGCAAAGGGCACTCCATCTTTTCTCTGGGGTTCTCCTCCAGGCCTCCTCCTCCTATGTCTCTGCTAATATGCTAATTTTACAAAGAACAGTGATGGAGAAAGAGGGGTGGGGGTCACCAGTTAACTACACAGGGTTTAGATGAGCCAGGACATGGCCTCTAAACAATGCCTAGTAAAATCAAGGCTGCTCCTTCCTTGGGAGGAGGCATGGTCCCTTCTTTATGAATTTAGTTTTATTTCTCTGTAATTCCTGGTCCGGTCTGTTCCATGACAGAGACAAAGAAGTGAGAAGCAAAGGACTTATCATTTAAGGGTAAACTCACAGTGGAGATCTGTACCCTGGACCTGCAACATGGAGATGTGAGTGGGATGCAGGAACTCTGTGGTACCCTCTTCCCTGGTTTGCAGGATGAGTAGACCTTATTAAAATCCATCTGCCACCGAAATCCTATTGGAGGGAAAACAGAAATGTCCAAAGGGCTCCAGATAAAACTTAGAACCTTTGCTCTGCCACTGACTGGCTGTGTAAACTTAGGCCAGAAGCACCACATCTCTGTGCATCTACCAACTTCAACGACTCTTCCTCAGAGAGGCCAGATGGATTATGCAGGCTCATTTGCCAAGGCAGCTTTGAGTATCCATCTTCCTAAAGGACTAAAATTGTAATCTATACTGGGCACTTAGATTCATACAAGGCTGTTTCACCTATCGGGCACTTTCAGTTTTTCTCTTTCAAGTGGCAAGAAAGAAACTCTCTGGGCCTGCAAATATCACTGATATTTAGTGAGTACTACAGTGTGTCAGACATTGCTGTAAGCACTTGTTATATTTTAGTGGGGAAAAAAAAATTAGACACATGTTCCTGTGCCTGTTGAGTTGATGTCATTCTGGACATTTCAGGAGACACAGAGACAGAACAACAAAGCGTCACATTCAGAACACACTAGCCAGGAGCTATTTTAAAAACAGGTGTTGCCTGGGCTGGAGAGATGGCTCAGCTGTTAAAGGCTAGGCTCATAACCAAAAAACAGGTGTTGCCGATGCAGTTGAGGGTGGGGTCGCCATGGGATGCCCCTTCTTTTAGGTGTAGCTGGAGGGGGATGGGGAGTTGTGGAGAAGAGAGAATGACTTGATGTGGTGGGAGGGGAAAGGGACCTTGAATAAGAATATAGAAGGATAGAAAAAAAAGAAAAGAAAATGTGACTTCTTTATTCATAATAAAAAAAGAAAAAAAAAACATTTCAAGTTAGGTATTTTTTAACCTTTCTGTAAGACCACAGGCATCCATTATGTTTAAAATCATACATGTTTTATATGTATGACATAAAAATGACACATTTTATAACAACTCTTTTTCGAATCAGTAAGCTTAATCAATAAATTACTGCATTTCTTCATTTACAACTACAAAACAGGTGTTGCCAGCCTTAGTGATGAACTAGTCATTATCCCCCCTCTTTCAGAGACTAAAAGGGCTGCAGAGTAATGGGAACAGGAAGGAGGAACCAGCCGAGGGTCCAGGACGGGAGTTCCAGGACAGCCAGCAAGCACAGGGGAGACTGCTGAAGGAAGGTGGGAAGGCCGGAGCAGACAGAAGACATGAAAGGGGGCAAGGTCAAGCAACATAGCAAGTGTGGGAGACAAAATCAGAACCCATGAGGGCAGAAAAATATTTCTTAGCCTCGTATATCTCCAGTTCCCAGCAGGGGTGGATAGATACACATCTGGGGTGCTGGCGCCATGCCATGACAGGTTTTATTATGAGAGTCCTTCCCTAGTCAGTGTTCATCTAAGTTTGGGGGGGACCAACAACAGGTGAACCAAGGGTTCTACTTACTCCTCCCCTGCCTCTTCAGATGCTTAGGAAGCACCCACAATGCACCAGGTACAGGTGAGGGATGGAAACAAGGCTCTGTCTCTATGGTACCTCATTTGGGATGGGAACTAGAAGGTAGAAGTGACTGAGAAGCCACCGATGCATGTTCTAGACACTGTGGTTAGACCCAGACAGGGCTACATTCAGTGCACATGTCCAGAGAACAAGATGAAATTCTATACCTAGATTTCAGCACCCCACCCCACAGAAAGCCCTGTAAATGTGGCCCCCAAACCCTGATCTCGGAAACCTGGCCCAGGCTTACTACTGGAGTCAAGCTGACTGGGAATTGAAACATGGGACCATGGGTAATTGGAGTGAAAGACAATGAGTGTGGAGAAAACAATGCTGGGTACAATGGCAGATGGGAAAACTTAAAAGAGCGATGAGGTGTGGTCATCCGTGTGAAGTCTGACTGTGGCAAGATCACTAACTGTCCTAGGTGAGCCTGGTACAGGGACAGAGACGGTGCACATGAAAGGGGGAAAAAACTGAAAGACAAATGTATCTAGAATTGGCTAGCCTTGTTCTGGGCCTTGGAGAGACGTTTGTTTGCTTGCAGATAAATGTCCCCAAGAAAGCAGTAGACACTTGCCTAGTTGCTGTGGTTTTCAGCAGTCCCCTGATGAAGTCTGCAACCCTTCCCTGTCTCCATCCTTTGTCTTTGATACAGGTACTTCCTACATCTTTCTTGGACCACACTCCTGCAAATTCCCTACTTCAGATATTTTCCTCACACTGCTTCTCACTCTCTGCTGTGAGCCCTTCCAATGACCATTTGCCCAAGGTACTTCATAGCTAATACCTTTCAATTATCTGCAAAGAAGACTCTGGCCCTTAAGGAGGTCTATGCCCTCATCCTTGGGGCCCAGCCTGACCCTCATCTGAGAATCTCCTGCAGTGGTGCTCCAGCCACTGACCTTTCCCCATGTGCCACCCAGACTTTACATGTTCAAGGCCACTCCACTTGATAATTCTCTGCCAGTCCTTCAAGCCCTAAGTGGCCCTGGGAGGTTTCACTGGCATACTTCTGTTTACAGCTACCTTGGTGCTATCAAGACTAATTATGTTTATTTCCTAGTTTATCCCCCACCATCTTAGTTTGGATTTCTATCTCTGTGAAGAGACATCATGACCACAGCAGCTCTTACAAAGTAAAGCATCTAATTGGGGTGGGTTTCAGGACATTGGGCCATTATCATGATGATGGGACATGGCGGCATGCACATAGACATGATGCTGAGAGTTCTATATCTTGAGCCAAGAGGAGGCAACAGAAAGTGGTCCAAAATGCTGGGTGTGACTTGAGCATTTATGAGACCTCAAAACCTACCTCCATGGTGACATGCTTTCTCCAACAAAACCACAGCCACTCCAACAAAGCCACACCTCTAATAGTGTCACTCCCTAGGGACCATTTTCTTTTAATCCACCATACCCACCTAACCAAGAGTCCTTCAAAGCCAGGCCATACTTTATGTATCTGTATTCCTCAAGGTCCAATGGTAGCTGGCATGTCACAAGTGTTCATTAAAGGTTTAGGAATTCAATGAGGAAAAAAACAATACAAACAACTAGCTCAAAGCTTGACAACATCCTCTCTTTTGGTGACTCTAAGTCTATATTTTCATTGGATACATTCAGTTGTAGACACACATGTTCCCAAATTCCTTCTTACTCTCCACAGAGAGGTCATTGAGATAAACCAGGAACATTGGAAACTCTTACATGTTGATTTCTACAGTGACCTTTGGCCTGTTCATCACTCCCAGCTGACATTAAATTGAGAATCAACTTGCATTAGAAAAGGAAGCTCTGTGAATTGCATGTTCCCCTGAATACAGGTCAGGGCAGGTTTAATTTGGCCTTTTGTACTCCACACAACAAAGCTCACTTCTGCTGATCTCTGAGTCAGAAAGGCTCCTGTAAGTCCAAAGTCCCCCAAAAAATGGGATGAGGGTAGTCACAGACCTGGGACACGACCATGTCTCTCAGCAGCAGGACCTATTAGCCTCCCCCCTCTTCTTTCCACTCCATGTCCATCTTTTCTCCTTCGACCTCTGGTATGTGATCACCACTGTTAAGCTGTTTCTGCTCAGCGTGGGCTGCCCTACCTAGCCCTGCAGCATCACCTGTGTCATTGGAGGCAGTCTACTCCTGGCTTCTCTAAATCTTATTTTTTTAGAGGAAGGGAAAGGTTGGCCTGCTATTTTCTTCTCTTGAAATGTATGCTCACAGATTGGCTCAAACATCCCTGTAGTCACTCACAATCTTGTCCAAAGAGGGATATACATGGTTGGTCTATGTAAAGATTCCTGGCATTCCACATAGCTGGTCCAACTCTTGCCCAGGTGAGATGCACCTTGTACTGGGGCATGCCCCTGGACGTGGCTGCATAAACCCTGCAGCACTGAGTACAGAAGCACTTCCCTGGACCATGGCTGGACCCGGAAGCACCTCCCTGGACCTGGAAGCACCTCCCTGAACCCATGATGCATACTGTGAAGTACCTCCCTAGACCCATGATGCATACCCATGCATGCCCATTCCCTTAAAAGCGACTGCAAGCATGTGCTCTTGTCCCCTTTTCTTCTCTGTCTCCTGACTTCTTTCTTGCTCTTCTGTTTCTTTACCCGCCTGGGACTCTTCTCTTAAATAAACACCATGTGTGGCCTTGTTAGTGTGTGCTTGCTTTTACACGTGGAACTAACAGTCTGTAGTTAGAACCAACCGAAAACAGGCCTTTGCCTACAACTCAGAGAAAAGACATTGACTCCATCAGCTCTTGGTGCATTACTATGAACAAGCACATGGACTCCTTTACTTTTCAAAGTCAGTAGGATTTCACACATGTCGGGAGAACACGGCACTTTAGAGGAGGTTCTGAAGGCAAAGGAGGAGGTCAAGAAAGGAGGAAACTGGGTCTAGAAATGATTTTTCTGCCTTCTGCTGGGCAGCTCAACCAAGCTGACCCACCAACAGATTCAAATGCTGTCTAGTGCCTGCCTTCTGTCAGCTGTGTATGTTTTCAGTAGATTTAAGAGTGATAATAACCACAGAGCACAAAAACCTAATTGTGGCTTTGAAATCTCCACAAAGATGGAGCATTCCTGCTATCCCAAACCTTCTACTATCCATTGAGGGCTTCAACTCTCATTCTACCAAGATAGTGTACAGCAGTAGTTGTCAAACTATGAGTCATGACTTCTTTGGAGGGTTGGAATGATCCTTTCACAGAGGTTACAATTCATATATCTTGCATATTAGATATTTAGATTACTATTCATAACAGTATCAAAATTACAGTTATGAAGGAACAACAAAAATAATGTCATGGTTTGTCGTTACCACAACATGAGGAACTGTATTAAAGGGTGGCAGCATTAGGAAGGTTGAGGACCACGGGTATAGAGGGAGCCCTGTTCTTGGTGTCCATCCTGCTTCCATCCTGAACTATGCTTCCAGCCCAGCTTAGACTGAACCCTGGACATCCTGATCCATGTGGTTCTGTAAGCATTCACTTGGGCTTGTGTGCGAACTGGCATATCTGACGATGATCCTCATGCATGCTGAGAGCTAGACACCCAGGCTGACTCAGTGTAGTGGTGTAGTTTATTGATAGGCCTGGTAAAAGGGAAAGACAGACAGGATTGGAGTAATGGATGGGAGGTGGGGAGTGGAGCTGTAGCAAGTGGTCACAGGTTCACACAAGGCTTCCAGAAGAAGTTAAACAGTCAGAGCCCTTTTGAAGAGGAGGGAGGCTTTGGACAGGGTGTCCAAAATATAGATTTGACCAGATACTATTCCTCTGGCTTGTGTAAATTTAGACCCTGCTTTTCAGGGTCTCATGCCTGTTTACAAGGTCAGACCTTCACTGGGGGCCAGTACCACAAATTCTCTGTTCTATTCTTTGCACTCTAATCGCCACAATAGGCAAGAGAGGAAGTCGGTTTCACAGTCTGACAGCTGTCAGTTATCTCTGGTGCTACCTGTCTCCATTCACTTTGTGCTGTGACCCTACTAAATAGTTGTCTTTAGTTTTGAGTGTATGTGGGGGTAGGTATCTAAGAGAGATGCTAACAGCCTGCCATAATTGGGATTACACTGTCACTCAAAGCCTGTGTGCCTAAGGCTTAGTTCCAGTTAGGGTTTTTGGGAGACAGTAGAACCTTTGGGAGCATCTAACAAGAGGTCTTGGGCCATTAAGGGGGTTGTCCTTGCAAGCAGTGGAACTCTTATCCCACCTCTCTGCCTGGCATTCTTCAACATGACATAAACAGCTTTGCCACATGCTGCTTTGCCTTACACTCAAAGCAATGGGCCAAGTGATCATAAAGACCCCAAAGCTATGAGCCAAAAGAAAACCTTTCTGCATGATGAGCTGATTGTCTCGAGTATTTTGCTGGTGTAACAGAAAGCTGACTAACATTTTTTATGTCATCTAGTACTCTATTACATGGAGTGAGCACATATATGTGGTAGTGTATATGCATGTATGTGTGTGAGTTTGTGTATCCTTGCATGTGAGCATGTATGCACACAGAAGCATGTGCATATGAAGGCATGAGGATGATTCTGGGAATCATTCTTTACCCATATTCCACCTAATTCATTGAGGCAAAAGCTTACAATCAAACCCAGAGCTCATCAATATTCTTTTCTTGTTAGCCACTTTGCTCTGGGGACCTCCTTTCTCTGCCTCTTAAGACTGAAATTGCAGGCTGTCTACCATGCCTACCTGGTAGGTGCTGGGGATTCAGACTCCAGCCCTAATGCTTTCATAGCAAGCACCTAACTACCCAGCATCTCCCCAGCCCCCAGAGCCTGTTTACTGAGAAAGGATGAGCTGTAATTTGTGAGACCTTCCAGCTCTCACAGTTTCTAATGGAAGAGCTTTTAAAAGAATGCCATCGCATATCTGACATACACCCGGACTGAGTGTAATGATGGGAATATCTTCCATGTGGGTTTCTTCTTTGGTGTGCCAGAATAAGGCGTTTCCTTCCCCTCGGGAGCATCACTCCTTTCATATTTTCTCCTTTGGGAATTGGAGCAGCTGCAATGTGTGGTGGGAGGCTCCTGGCACAGTAAACTGTGGAGATCTGGGTTCTACTGGTCTATAACTGGATCCCTCTGGAGATCAAAGTGGAACTGTTGTGCTGGAGGCTGAAGTGGGACTGAGGTGGGCTGGAGCCTCCAGGGACTACAAAGCCATTGCTTTCGGTCCCTTCCTGAGGGCTGTGTATGGGATGGTTTCTCCAGCAGGATGCAGAGACCTCTGTATGGGTCACTCCAGCCTTTCTTCCTACTGTTTCTCCTTCTCCTCAGGCAGCCAAGCCAGTGCTGCCCCCTTCTGCTCTCTCTGTTATTCATACACTGTGCCCTGTGAGGGCTTCCAGAACCCTCCCCTTTGCAGATGAAGGACACCTAGAACTTGTAGCCTGGTCTGATCTCCCTGGAGCCTCTTGAATTTGACCAGAGAGCCCTCTTCCTGACACTCAGCTTCCCATGTGCTGAGCCCTAAAGAGACCTCCAGCTGGCCATATCCTGAACCTCTTGAGTGTCACTGGTTGGAAAGATTGTTGTCACTTAGACTTCCTCCTGGCTGTTCACTCCTGGGCCTTTTAAGTAGCAGAAACCTAGACTCCATAGCTTGTCTTCTGGAGGCAAGAGAGAGGACTGGGATTTACCAATGAGAAAGTATTAGGACTTCAACACTTTTGCCTTTCATGGGTGCACAGCACTTTCCCTACCTGGTCCTGTGTGGAGCAATTCAAAACCAGGCCAAGAATCCAGGGAGCTGAGCAGTGATGTTGCAGGAAACATAGACAGAATGATGGGAAAACACAGAGAAGAGGGGATAAACCTCTGGTGTCTGAGGACAGGCAGGACATTTGAATAAAGCAGTAAAGGGAAAATAAGAGCCCAGACATGTGTCCCCCAAACAGTGTGAGGGCTGGTTCCACAGCTGGCACTAAACCAGAGCTGACTGAACAACCCCAGAAATTTTAGTCCGAGCCATTAAATATCATAAGCAAGGCATCTGTCACACTGCCATTGCCAAGGTCACCCAGCAGCATGAGGCACCTGAAGAGGAGCATGACACCCTGCCTAGGGCAGATATCATGTGAAGCCCTGCCTGGGAGCCAGTAGGGCCTGGCTATGCAAATATGCTAAGAAGTATGAGCTCATTTAGGGACAGCTGGGGAAGGCTAAATTAATGGGTGTGGGACCGCAACCTGAGGATTCTGAAATGAGCTTTGCAGGAATCAAAACCATTATTATCAGGGAGCTCCATCCAAAGTGTGGACATACGCGTGCTCTGATTTTCAAGTCCTTTTGCAAAGGACTTCGGTGGTCAACCTTGAACTCGTGGGTAGAGTTTCTAGCTGAGTGTAATTGGGAAACACCTAACCTAAAGAGTGTGGTGTCAGCACAGAAGCTAGGGAATTGAGACTGGATGAACACACACACTCACAAAAGCCTTTTTTCTCTATCAGAGAGAGCTCTGGCAGACCACCCGGTTCCTTTGTACTCTACCTTATCTGTAAACAGGATTAAAACAGCTCCTTCTCAGGGTTGCTATAAAGTTCATATAGGACAGGGCTAGTGAAATGCTGGGAGGTTACTAGGTTTTCTTTGTTGTTGGTTTGCTTTTTTCCTTCCTCCCTTGTGGGAAAATGATGCTGAGATTTGGAGGAGGAGAGTCCAGAGCACATGATCATCAATGGCCTAAACCAGGACCCTCTTCCCCTGCCTTCTTTCCTCTGTGTCTTTCTTCCTTGTCCCAAGAGAGATGCTGCTCCTGGCTGAAAAGAAGCCAAGGGTGTTTCTTTGTCACAATAAGTCTGCAAGACTGTGGGTGCCAAGGCAGCCCGAGGGCCAACACGCTTCTCATTGTTCCTAAAATAGAGAAACAATGTGAGAAAGAAGCAAACCCAGATCACCTGAGTGCAGCCCCTGTCCTTGTTCCAGTTCTGGCTCAAGAGACTCACCAGCCAAGCTCTTAAGGAAAGATTGCATCCTTTGGTCTAGCAAAGCTTTCCCATGAAAGTCAGCATCGGTCTTCTCTGAGTATCTACCCTGGACAATAGGCAGAACCATGGTGCACATGCTAGGTCTGATCTTCCCAAGAGGAAACTCAAAAATTGGAGGTAGCAAGAGAGAGGAGAGCCTCAGGCTGTGCTACCCTCCAGTTAAGGATTGAGGGTGAGCCCAGTGACATAGGGTTCAGCCTTGCTCTAAACTTCTTGATTGAAGTTCCATGCCCTCAGCAGTGAGAACCTTGTTGCTAGGCTTCTCAAAGTAGGCAATGGATAGTTGATACAAAGGAAGTATGCCCCACCAGCTTGGAGAAAGGCCTTTAACCTTTTGTGTCATTGGAACACAAGCAGACCTCCCTAGGCTAGGCTTACTAGGGGTCTTCTGCCTGGGTGCTCTGGGTTCACTTGCTGCTGCCTCCTGTGATGCTTGCCTGTTCATATCTCCAAGCCTCAGCTGCTGTTTAGTCTGGGCCATCCATGGTTCCTTACACAGACATGAGGAGATGGAGTGGTTCCCAGGATAGAATGTTAGCACCTAAGGAACTAGAGTTTCAAAGTCAAACCCAAACCACAATCTCAGATGTGCAGGGAACAGCTCCTCTGCTAGAGGCCAACTGTTGCACAAATTCTTTATCGTATTATAATAAAACTTGAAAAGCTGTACTATCAGAAAGACAGGGAACAAAGCACAGCCAATTCTCACCCATCAAAATTCTCAGGCCGAACAGGGTAGGTCTTATCTCCATGATTCCTCAGAATGACTGGGCTTGAAGCAAAAAGAGCTGAACTTCTGCCTTCTCCTGACTTGTAGTTCTTTGCCTTCCCAGCTATTTTACTTCCTGATTCAACTTTCCTAGCACTAAGATTAAAGGTGTATACCACTACTGCCTGGCTCTGTTCAGCCCTGAACTCACAGAGATCCAGAGGATCTCTGCCTCCCAACTGCAGGGATTATAAGCATGGATCACCAATCCCTGACCTTCATGGCTTGGCTGTGAGTGACATTGTCCTCTGATATGCCAGACTATTTTTATTAAATACATACTATATTACCATGGCCAACTCTTTCAGAGAGGGTGTCAGCAGTGATAGTTGGCACATAGGGACCAGGAAGCTTGGAGGGGGGTTCCCCATCCCTATAGCTAGTTTTCAGTGTTTGTGAGATTTGTGTGTTTCCTTGAACCCTGGATGACTGCTTCAACCAGTTGGTTGAACCTGCCACCCCACAGTCATTCATATTTTAAGGAAGAGTTGTTGGCAGGTGGTAAATGCTGCATCTTCAAAACCTTTGCAAGTCACCACTAAGGCACTTGCATCTCTGCCTTCTGTGCCCTCTTAATGAAATTTTTGCTGTTTGCATAAGATACACACATGCTCAAGGCACACTTATTGCTGAGGAAAGCATGGTGCCAAGTCCTGTGGCTGTTTGGTTCCTTGGGGTAGATGTAGGTGAATGAAAAATGTGAGAAACTGCTAGGATCAGCAGAGGGATTCAGGACTACAAGTCCATGAACAAACCTCGGTTGTGTCAGTGCCAGTGCCCACCCATACACATCTGGAAGAGAAGGTGGCTAGAAGCCCACAGGTCCATTTGGAAAGGCTGGCTTCAGGGATCTGAGGGGCATTGGTAGAACTGGGATGGGAAATAAGAGGTCTCTGACTCTGCACACCAAGTCAGTGTGTTCCAATCCAAGCATGCAGATAGGGTACTGTGCAGTCTTTGCTATGTATGCTTAGTGGCTACTTTAAAAACCATTCTCTACAGAACAGAAGAGTGCCTCCTCATAATCACAGGCCCTGACAGGAAAGGGGTGAGATCCGCATGAGATCTCAAAGGTGCTCCTGGAAGACCCTTGTGTTCCTTCACCTTGGATGCTCCCCTGACACCAAAGACACATCTTAGCAAGGTGCTCTGGGCTGCCTAGCAAGCTGGAACATTCTCAGCCAAAAGGAGCTAAGTCTTATTTGGAGAACTTGAAGCTGATCTCGTGTTTGGGCACTTAGGCAATGTTTCTAAAACCATTGCAAGTATGGGGTACACCCAGCAAGTATAGGGTGTGGAGAAGAGGTCAAAAAGGGGATGTAGTAAAAAGTTTCTAGCTTGGCCTTTCCCAAGGTCTGAACCTGCCTGAACTATTTATTGAACACAAAGGCTTATATTAATTACAAGCTGATTGGCCTATGTCTCAGGCTTATCACTTGCTAGCTCATACTTTAAGTTAATCCATATTTTTACTTATGCTCAGTGATGTGGTTTGGTACCATTTTGCTCAGTGCAGCACTCTCCACTTCCTCTGTGTGTTGCCATCATCGTCATCTCTCCTTCTTCTCTTCTGCTTCCCAGAATTCCCCTAGTCTGGTTACCCACCTCTACTTCTCGTCTTGCTACTTGACCAATCAGCCTTTTATTAAACAGATATTTACAATGACAAATATTTACAGTGTGAATAATCTCACAGCAAAGTGGTGTGAATCTCAGCCCTGCCATTTAGTACCAGGAGCAGGGTAAATTTTCATCTTTGGGCTGTGCAGCTTTCTGCCTTGTGGGGCATTCATGCTCTCTTTGCTGGCTAATATCATCTTGGAAGGAAAACCTGAAGAAGGTACTCATGGGATGACTGGCTAGAGGTTGTGTGCATGTATAGTAATCTGCAAAGACTTGAACTCCAGAGGATGTACTTAAGTACATTATTTCTCCTACAAAGGGGTTGTAATTAATTATAAAATATTAGCAAAAGACACTCCCCTTTTCATCTTACTACAGCAAGAACACTTGTGGGATCTACCCCACTAATAGGCTTTTTTTAACTGTGTGGCAGGGC
This sequence comes from Sigmodon hispidus, assembly GCA_004025045.1. Taxonomy (NCBI): domain Eukaryota; kingdom Metazoa; phylum Chordata; class Mammalia; order Rodentia; family Cricetidae; genus Sigmodon; species Sigmodon hispidus. The sequence goes on from PVIH01002024.1 coordinate 87,104, forward strand.
AGTCAACTCCAGGCTCAGTGCTATACTGCAGATCTCAAAATGCATTCATCTTGCAAAACTGAGTCATTATGTCAGTTTATTAGCAAGCCCCTCTGCCCTCTCCTCTGGCAGCCAACCACCATCGGTTTCTCTGAGGATATTTTAGAGACCTCCCTGGGATATAAGATTTACCCTGCATTTGCATAGCTTCACCTGCAGTGTCTCATAAGGCAGGACTCTGCTCTTTTACCCATAAAAACAGCCAAGGTCAAGTGTGCAAAGACTAGAGAATCTCATGGAGAAGTTCTGAGAAGAACTACCAGGCTGTTCTCTCTCACCCTCCCCCACACTTATACTCACTCCAGCACTTTCCACATAATGACCCCTGAGGACAAAGCTGATGGCTGAGGGGGCGAGAGGCAAAGTCTGGCTAGCGACAGGAAATCCTTTGAAATATTTTTTGTCATTTTACCAATGTCAGCAAATTGTATATGATGACCATATTCCATTTAGATTTATCATTCTATTTTAAGCTTTTTACTTTACTGAGAAGTGGAATGGGAAGACTCTGAAGGGGTTTCCTATATGTCCATGGTGCATAGCCCAGCATCCCTGGGGACCACTTCCCATTGGACTAAGGTCCCTGGGGACAGTGGCTAGCTTTCAGCTATGCTGTTGCTCTTGTCTGTGGATAGCAGCTCTCAGCCTCAGAAAGGAGCAATGAATCCATTCTTCGATGGCACAGATGGTGACTTAGGACTTAACCTGTACCAGAAAGTTATGGCTAAAGAGAAAACTCTAGGTGACAGCTGTGTTGAGTCTGTAGTTTGTAGCAGAGGCTTGATTCTTGATTGACTTGGTCCTCTTGGCCAAACACTGTAAGCTATTGGCTATCATGTTTTTTGTTTTTGTTTTGCTTTGTTTTTAAAATATGTAACCAGTAGCAACTAAATACCCAGAGCAGCAGAGTCTGGGCTGTGAGAGAGTTAGGATTTGCCTGTCAGTGACCAATTGTTCTTGTAAAATGACTGGCTCAGGACTTCCCAAGGGGCTGGATTCCAGGACAGTGACTCAAACTCCTGCTAAGTGGAAACCAAACAACAAAAATCAGATTGATGCTACCTACCCAGGTCCCAGGACATAATTCCTAAAGTAATTAGTGGCCATTAGTGACATCATCAGGTAGCCAGGCTTGTTCCAGCAAGTGGGTGGCTACCTGTAGCCAGAGCTGTGAGACTGAAAAGAAGATCCGGACCAAGAGGGACCAAGAGCAGAGGAGACACACACATAGCAGAGCGGAGGCTGCGGGGAAAGACTTCTGTCTGCCATTGCCCTCCTTGAAGCTTCTCTGCTGGTTCAGAAGCCAACTCCATCTGAAAATCCTGGATTAACTCTGACTCCTGAGAGTTTTCTGTGCATCATTCTGTATTACAGTGATATCTGCAGGAGCAAGAAGCAAGAGTTCAGGTTGCTAGGAGGCCCTGGTGGGTCCAAGATGGAGGTCCTAGGTCTGGGCGGACCAAGGGCACTGTATGCTGCCTGGCTTTCTCTTGGTGGTCAATTGCTGCAGGGAGCCTGTGGTGGCTTTGGTTGATTTTTGTTTGATAGAGATCCATCCACTCTAAAGGCGAAAGCAAAGTTTTCTGACTTGCAAAGAAAGACCAAGGGAATACCAGCCAGCATCCCATTCACTGCAGACCCAAAAGGACCAACAGAAGGGAGGCCTGTCTCTGCAATCACCTCAAATCACCCACATTTTATAGTTAGGATAGGAAAAAAAGACATCCCTCTTGAGCCCCCTGCCCAGGTGGGAGCCATGGGGCCAATACTGTTGCAAGCAACTGGCCACGGGGACGCGTAGTGGCCTGGATTCATTATGGGTGCGTGATGGATGCAATGTCAAGGCGGCTGGTGCTCGGCACGCCTGTAGCGTCCACCAGCAGCGGCCCCTCCGCGGCCCCCGCCCCAGCCCTAGCCAGGCTGAGCACAGCCGGAGCATGCGCCTTTGCGCGGCCGCGGCCAGGAGGCGGTGGGGAAGCAGCGCGCGTCGCTCGGGCCCCTGCCTGCAACCAGCCGCCAGTTGCCGGTTGCTAAGCAGTTATTGTTTCTGTGGCGATTGCAGAGGCTGTGGCTAATTGGAGAAGCCCCACTGAGCAGCAGCGTCTTCCTCTGTGGAGCCTGGCTCTGCTCTTTGCAATTTAAAGAGCAAACTAGGCTGCTGTCCCCAGCTCCCTCCCCCACCCCACCCCCAAAACCTGGTGATTTCGGAAGTATGGACTAGAATTGCTCTCCTCACCCTACCATTGCGACTCTGGTGTCTCCAAAGTCACAGTCAGACTCCTCCTGTCTCTGGGGTCGTGAGTGCCCGCACAGACCATGACCACCGCCAAGGAGCCCAGTGCCTCGGGAAAATCTGTACAGCAACAAGATCAGGTAAGATTGCTGGGGGTGCATGATTGTGTGTGTGTGTGTGTGTGTGAGAGAGAGAGAGAGAGAGAGAGAGAGAGAGAGAGAGAGAGAGAGAGAGAGAGAGAGAGAGAGAGAGAGAGAGAGAGAGAAAGAGAGAATCTGGTCTATTGGCTGTGTCTGTAGCCCTAACCCCCAGTTGATGTGTGGGTTAGCACACCCTGCCCCACCCCCTCTATTTTAAAGGCTACCCTAGCTTTATCGCTAACTGCAAAAAGCAAGGTGGACTTGCTCAAGCAGCTTTGGACAAAGGCCTCTCTCTCTTTGGGGCTGCCTCATTTAACCTGTGTTAGTTGTGAATATCCTCAACTACTTTGTAATTGGGGGAGAAAGGACATAGCAGGCATACGTGGATCGGGCTGATTGAGAGCCTGCAAGGGGACTTTGCTGTGGCTCTAAGACAGGTCAAAAGCAAGCACACCTGGAAAAGGACCTTCCTTCCCATGCCTCCAGTCCCTGCCCTCTTCCCCAGAGTGTCAGAGACAGGCTGTGTTCATGAGGGCAGAGAGCACACTGCCCAGAATAATGAGCATGTGCCAAGGAGGCAGGTGAGCCCGACTGAGGTAGAAGGGATACTTAGGCTTGCTTGGAGCCCTACAGGAAGAGGAGCTGTCTCTGCCCCGGGAGGATTCCCTTCTGGCATGCATGGGGAATGGATGCCTGACTGCTGTGGATACTGTAGCTCTGGAGGGTCTGAAGAGCTGTCTTTTCCTTGATGCTTCCTTCACATCAGGAAGCAGAGCCGGGAGACTCTACCAGGTCCGAATAGCAGTTGGTGCTGGCTTGGTTAATTGATGGCATAGGCAGTTTCCCTTATGAGTCTAGGTTGTCCTTAGGTCACTTTTGCTGGCATTAAGACAAAGAAAGGAAGCCCCTCTCGAACACTTGGGAAAGCCAAAAGGGTCTTTGAGGACAATATGTGAAAACATTGCTCCATCAACTATCTGGGGACACTTTGAATTTGTATTTAGTGAGAGCTCTCTCTTTGGAGGTCATCTCTCCCAACTCATTTTTCTATTTTTTTTTCCTTAAAGAAGAGTATCCTATCTCACCATGAAGAGATCTCACATATAGTTTTGTTACTCCTGGAGAGAAGACTCTGTAAAATTGGAAATCTAAAAAACTGTTAGTCAGTGTGAGCATTTGGGCAAGGAGTCAATGTGAACGTTTGGGCAAGGGCTAATGTTCAGCCAAGCTGGACAGGTTCACAACAGGCAAAGCAAGCCCTCCTCCTTGTGAACATCCTGTGCAATGTCTGTTCCTTAAAGAAATATTTCTACCCCAAATTAGCATCTCATAATTCAGTCTCCTTTTATTACACTCTTCTCCCTTGCTAGGTATGACATTAATGCTCACTGGACTTTTCTGGGCATAAGTCATAAGTTTGAGAGCGCTTACTGCTGTTCACAGTCCTCAGCCAACTTATGCAAAACAACTTTCCTGGATTCCATGCAATTTTCTTGTATTTTACTAGGTTTTAGCATGCACAGGAATGCCAGTGTTGAATAGGGTGTGGGTTATGCACAATGCCTAAGTTCTTGGTGTGATTTTTAGACCTTTAGAGCCTGAGAAAGCCCTCCTCCCCATTCTTGTCCCAGGTTCTTTTGAGGTAGATGGACACTGTTGTCAGCTGAGGTACAAAGGCAGCTTTGATTCCAGAAGCCACTTTCCTTATATTGCATTCAGTAGGTTTTTTTTCTCTTTTCTAGTGGCCCATTCCTGACTCTAAGAATGCCACAGAGCTGATCCCATGAAGTCCATAAAAAGTGGTCTAGGAAAGGAAAGCAAAATAGGTGGAGGCCAAAGTTTTGCATTTTGAAATTATATATGTACACATAAACATGTTTGCGTATGCACATGCTCTCACACATACAAACATACATGCTCACATACCTTGGTGTGTGTGGAGTGGTATTCCCACATGCAACATGCTTATGCATGCTGTTTTGAAGTCTGTTGATAATAATCTTTACTAGCTTAACAAAAAAGGTGAAACAGGATGAAATGCGTCTTATTCCTTCATTATATACAATTTTCTTTAAGCTCTATACAGCAGGGTGGAGAGGCTCACACCTGTGGTCACAGCACTTGGGAGGCTGAGGCAGGGGCATTACCACAAGTCAAGACCTGCCTGGCCTACAAAGTTAGACACTTTCTCAAAACTGCTCCTCCCAAACAAACAAACAGCTCAAATAGTTCACAGTGAAGACTACACAACTCGTTGCTCATTTTCTTTCTGTTTCTTCTTGCTGGCAGAACAGGCAGATGGAGAGTTACAGGAGCTGTGGGAGAAATCTCCTTCAATTATCCCTAGAGAGAAGGTGTCCTGCTTATGGTTTAACTGTTGGTGCTTTTTTTGTTTTGTTTTCTTATCTGACTGTGTTATAAACACCTAGCCTTCTTGGCATCATCACAATCTTGGGGACTGGTTACCTCACACCCTAACACCAAAAAGTGGGAATATGAGGCCTAGTGCCAACTTTTAGCTTTCTTAGAAAGCATGTGGACTATCACAGTGAAGAATCTATTTCTTCTCAATAAGCCAATGGTAGATACCTTCTTCCACCTGCCCTGAAATTTGGGAAGTATTCATGTGGTAGTGGTAGGGGGAAGAAATAACTTCCCTAAGCTGAGAATCACCACAAATTGATTTAAAAACTAGGAAGAGGTATAAAATCAGTTATTTTCCACCTTTTTCCAATTATTGCTATGTTTTATAAAAAAGCGTTGTGAAAGAGATGAGTCTGCATACTGAGTGGTTTGGAGCTTTAGTTTTTGAAGGATATAATGAGGGGACACCAAAATAAAAGGAAGGGGACTTTCAGATTACAATGGCTTTCTCCTTGGAATACTGGACCATTCTGTGTGGGTTTTGCGGGATTTACATGCCATGGTGTGTATGGAGTGCTATGTGTTAGGGGTATGCACATGCCTTGGTGTGTGTGGAGTGGTATACATATGGTATGTGTTGGGGGCATGCACATGTGTTGGTGTGTGTAGAGTGGTGTACATATGGTATGTGTTGGAAGTATGTACATGTGTTGGTGTGTGTGAAGTGGTATACATATGGTATGTATTAGGGGTATGCACATGCCTTGGTGTGTGTGGAGTGGTATACATATAGTATGTGTTAGGGGTATGCACATGCCTTGGTGTGTGTGGAGTGGTATACATATGGTATGTGTTAGGGGTATGCACATACCTTGGTGTGTGTGGAGTGGTATACATATGGTATGTGTTGAGGGTATGCACATGTATTGTGTGTGTGGAGTGGTATAAATATGGTATGTGTTAGGGGTATGCACATGCCATGGTGTGTGTGGTAAGAGGACCATCTTGTTTGAGATAGGCTCTCTTGTTTCTTGCTGCATACATATGCTAGGACAAATGACCCATGACTTCCAGACATTCTCTTCCCTTTTACCTCCTTGCAGTGTGAGCTCAGTTCACAGGTACTTGTATGACTGTCTCTGACTTTAGCTTGAGTATGGGATCTGAATTCATGTTGTTACGTTTGCATGGCAAGTGCTTACCATCTGAACCTCTCCCCAGCCTTTAATCTCTTTTTAAGCGCAGTATAATCTGCCCCAGAATGCTTGGAAATAGGATGTTTGTTAATGTGAGTGAGATATATTTACTTAAGGGCCTTGGGGGCCACTCAGATGGGACTGAACTATTTGATGGACATCTGAATCTACCCTGGCCTCGACTCACTCCTACCACACAGAGAGACCAAGAGAGGAGAAGCAGAAAGGGTGGAGGTAGCTGGGATCAAATTTAGTGAGTTCTCATGGGAAGACTAATTCCTGCCTCAGAGAACCAAATTAAAATGATATTTCCACTTAAATTTTTAAAAGAACAGATTTATTTTAACATATGCTATCCCCATTTCAAATGATTTAAAATTGGAAAGCAGTAATCAGTAATGCTATTCAATAAGAGAAGACAGAAGAATTCATTCTGGATTTTTCCAATGAGCCATAAAACATTTGCTCAGCTATTGAAGAGAAAAAAATATTTTAGTGATGTAGATGATGTATGGATATATGTGTGCCTGTATGTATATACACAGATGTATAGTCACAAACACAGACATGCTCAACACACACACACACACACACACACACACACACACAAATGTGTCACAAAATCGCAGTTGTAAGATGTCAAAGGTGCATATCCCATATCACTGTGGTAACTAGGAATCTTTCAGTGGGTGAGTTAACATGTTCCAGGAAAAGAGTGTTCCAAAGTCTCCTCTGTGGAAGTAGCCATGTTCTGTTTGCCATCTCTGGCTATATGTCAGTTCTCATGTAGGAGACTGAGAAGTCTCCTGTTAATGGTCATGGGATGTGCCCATTGCTTTCTTCTGCTTTGTGACCACTGTCAATCACAGGCAGTCCAAGTGTTCATTAACCTACTGAAGCATGGACCACAGGACCTAGCCTTGACTGCTAAGTTAATTCATTTACTTGAATGTTTTAAATAATACTTCAGGAGAGGAATGTTTTGAATTTGGTGGCAGAATCCTAGAGCTGGCACCGTGACTGGAGAAACATTAGAAGGCATGGGATGCAGGTTATAGACGGGGGTCAAATGTGCACCCGTAGAATGCCTCTCTGACATTCATTCCCGGTGTCCTTGGAATACAATCTTATCACTTCTTAGAGTTCCAAGAGTCTTTGCTAAGAGAATCTAGATTCTACCATCCTGAGAGTTCAGCTTTTTGTGTACTCATGTTAAAGGTAAAGGCAATGTGAGGCACCTGCATTTCATGTGGTATTAAGGTGCCAAGTCAAGAAAAACAACATTCAGTATTAAGAAAGGCAGACCTGACATACTGTAGGGTCATGATAGGAGAGGGAGGAATTCAGAATTCAGAAGTGCCTTTGGTGTCAAGGACTGTCATGATCACATTCATAGATAGTAAATTCCACCCTGAGTAGGTTCCAAATCATCTATGGCTCTGTGAGAAAGGCACTGGGAAGAGCTGGGTAAACGTTGAAGATCCTGCGAGCTTCCAGAGTGAGGTGTTGTAGCTTCAAAGCTTTCAGAGTAGAATGTGGATGTCATTGGATACGGGGTTACCATACAGAGCATAGCAATGGAACTCTGCTGCAAGGGACACTGGGTGGCCTTGCTGTGCTATGGGAAGGATGGAGGAGGCTGGCTACCATATGCTGCCCTCATAGGATGATGGTGTTATACTCCATCACCAGAAAGGACTGCATGGTGAAGAAGCAGGCAGCTAGCTCATAGACCTGCTGAACTAGGCTCTAAATCTTCTGGGTCCATATCACATGGTGGGCTAAACAAGTGTACTCAAAAGGGTGACTTGGAACACTAAATGAAAGCCCATATAATAGGAGGGTAGTAGGAGACCTTTCATCTCTAGAATGACTGCTACAATGGGTCAGTTCAAACAATAGAAATAAGCTGTCCAGTTTTTCCTGTTGCTATGATAAAAATAGTCTGGCAAAAGCAGCTTGAAAAAGAAAGAGTTTATTTTGGGTCAGAGTTCCAGGGTCCATTCCATCATGGTGGAAAATCAAGGCAGCAGGATCTTGAAGCAGCTGGTCATGTTGCATCCACTATCAAGAAGAGAGAGATGAATGTTTGTACTCAGACCACTTTCTCATTTTTATGCAGCCCAGTATCTCTGTCTAGGGAATGGTACCACCAACAGTGAGTAGCTCATCCCACATCAATTAACCTACTCAAGATTAGCCATTCTCCAGGCGTGTATCTCCTAGGTGATTCCAGAGCTCATCAAGTTGACAGCAATGTCCATACTTGCTAGAAATTCTTTGGCATAGAAAGTGTGTTTTACTGTTGATGGTGGGGTGTCTTAGCTAAGACTTGCAAATGATAAACAGAGAACCTGGGGACCTTGAGAGTTGATGAGGGTTTTTCAATGCCCTTCGGAAGGCCTAGCCCCAGTGACATGCGGAAGCACTCAGATGCTGATGACTTCCTGTTGTGAGCACTCTTCTTTTTCTACATACAGGAAGTGTGGCACTCTTCTTAGAAAACTGAGCTATGACTATGTGTGTCACTTCCAAATTAGATCCAGTAGACAGAGGCGGCTCCTGTCTCCCTCCAGCAATATAAAGAGGGAAAAATCTGCTGATGTAGAGTTCACATGTTGAGGAAGAAAGTGCCACTTGTAGGGAGAAGGGACTGCCTACATGCCCCACAGGTTTGTGTATGGCTTCCTGGCCTCCCTGGGAGAACCTGTGTGTGTGTCTATGAGAGCAATGAATTCTGGGTACAGGCCCTGTGATATTAAATGGGATGACAGATGACCATGCGTCAGCTAAGCTCTGGTCTGCTATCTTACAGCCTGTGCCTGACCCTGGAGTCCTTGCTGACTCCAAAGGCCTAAGCGCCTTGAAATGAGAAAATGCAAGGAGTTTGAACAGGTCTCCACAGACATCCCAGGAAAGTTCAAGAAGCTGCTTCTGACTCTTCCTTTTGTATCCAGAACTCTAGTGTCACTGTGTCCCCGCAGTGGCTAAAATGTGATTTGCCCCCAGACATGGCTTTTGCTGCTAAGATTTCCATGAGTTCTGTTGTGTGGTAACACAAAACAGAAAAAAAGTAAAGAGCATATGAGGTAGTACAACACATTCCTCTCTGAGAGAATTTTAATGGCGGCATTGGAGATGAACCAGTGGACACGTTTTAGGTAGAAAAGTATTTGCTTATGACCCTTAGTGAGAGACTCAGTTCAGGTGTTGGCAAAGACAGCCTTGGCTCTTTAAATCATAGGCAGTCTGTGCATGCTGGAGCATGTGTGCCTCAGAGCCCATGTGGAGCTGGCCCCTCTCAAGCCAGTGCCACAGGGCTGCTTGTGGGAACGGAGCTGCATTTACAGCATACCAGTTATCTCACTCTCCTCAGGAGTCCTGTTTCAGCAGAAGCAGCAGCAAGAATGCCACAGGGTCCAATCTGTAGTCCACCAATGGTGACACCAAATACACCGCCCAGGCAGTAACATCTGCTAATTCCCAGTGACAACTTATATCTTATTCCCTTACTAGTCTCTGATCAATTTTTAAAGAGATTTAACTTCTGCTGCCAGAACTTAAGCAAAGCTGCCATCCTCCATCCTCTTGAGGCTGCGCCATCCCAACGGGCTGAGCTATTTCTCTAGAACAGAGGCTTCTGGGATAGGAATGGTGTGTGTGTGTGTGTGTGTGTGTGTGTGTGTGTGTGTGTGTGTGTGTATAGGTTGAAAATGAAATTTAGGTATAAATTGATTGACTACTGACTGAAACAGATGGGCAAGGCTCTTATTACCCAATGATCTGAAAGTTGAAGCTCTGAGACCCTTCTCTGGGTCACCTGTTCTCCAGAGAGCTTGGCTGAGCCTCTCAATCCTGTTTTGAACCTCTTATTCTCCTTTAGAAATCTAAAGTACTCAGACTTTAAATGGTGCTCTTAAAATTGTAAAGAAAATGCCTTTTGCTTATTTGGAAAAGACACTGTTTCTCCTCCATAGGCGCTCTCAGGCTATGGGAGTCTTTGTCCTCACACTTCTCAGAGAAGACACTGACGGTAGGTCCCCAGGGCAGTTCCTGCACAGGAGAAAAATGTGATCATGTTGCTGATGATAATGGCTTGCCCAATATTCTATTTGTTAGTCAGATGTTAGATAAGAGGCAGAGTTGGATTTGGAGAAATAGATACACTAGGCAGCAAGGAGCCAAAGTCAGGGAATGAAGAGCCAAGAAGGAGAGACTCCAGGAGAGCAGAACTCTAAGTGCTTTGACCTGAAAGACTGGGGAACACTAAGGGTAGGAACACGGAAGTGACGACTGGGCTTGTACAGTGCAAGCAGAGGAGAGCATGACTCTAGAAGCTGGGGAGGAAACGGGGAGCTCCTCAGCTGGGAGAACAGGACTCTGGGCATCTCCTGAGCTCACAGACTTGGGCGAGTGTCTCAACAGCTGTGTCTCCATGGCTGAAAAATGGACACTAGAACTAGAAGTTTCTGGCTTTCTATCCCTGATTTTTTTGGAGATGCTCTCACTGTGTATCCTGAGCTATCTTGAATCTATGTCAGTCCTTCTGCCTCAAATTCCCAAGCCATGATTGCTAGCCAAGTTGCTGATTTTCACAGAACTAAAAGGGGTAGTGGTTTAAGAACCAAAATGCCAGTTTACTCAGAAAGAGCAAAGTGTCATATTCTCTCTCTCTCTCTCTCTCTCTCTCTCTCTCTCTCTCTCTCTCCCTCTCTCTCTCTTTCTCTGTCTCTCCTGTGTGTGTGTGTGAGTGTTTCTTTAAATGCTCTGACAGAGATGACTAGCAAAACTCATGACAGGATTTCTGGGTCTGGTTTTTGCCAAACAAACTCAACCCTGTGCTCCCCAGCTCTGAGCCATAAGTGGATGATGAAAGAAAGAGATGGAAAGAAGACAGTTTTACCATTAAAAACCATGAAGCTTCAGTGTCTCAGAAGCCCCTTTCCTCTGTCATCCATTTCAGCTCCTTGTGACATGGGTTGGATGAGGAGGCACTTGGCATTACTTTGCCAGCAGCCAGGGAGCCAGGAGAACAGCTTATTGTGGTCTGGACACCCTCTGCTTGAAAGAATTAAGTCCAATCTGATTGAACATTTGGAAAGTGGTCCTTCTTGGTACTTTGTTGCTGTGGGAAAAGGCACAGATCTGGCTCAGAGTGAGTCAGATGCTCCGGGTCCACTTATTTAATGAGCACTTAGTATGAGCACTGATCTACTTATTTCATGAACACATACTATGCACACTTATACAGCCATAGTATGAGGGAATCTTCTCATGACCAGCATCTGACAGGAGCTCATGCTCATCCTGAGGTGGATTGTTCTACAAAATTGTGCACTGTTTGATTTTAAATCCTTCTCGGGTGCAGTGACATTTGGACTTTGGCTTCAATAGCAGAACCCTTTTCCTGAAGGAAATCAGCCAAGACTGGTGCAGGAAGGAAGTGATAGCTCTACTCTAGTGTCCCCAGGATGCCTCTGCTGAGTCCAAAGCAGGTGGGGCACTGACCCAACTCCACAGTCTAATTTAGACAGGAGGAGATGAAGAGCAGAATGCATTGTGAACATTATATAGTTGCTGAACTGCTGATTCAGAGCTCATATACACACACACACCTTTAATTTTGTTTTAAATAAAATAGTGCTGAGTGGGACATAGCAAAAATAATATTCTCAAAGATTAATGCAAAACTTGATGCTACCTAGAAACTGCAAAACAGACAATATCCAGAGATAAGGATGGATGAAGAAACTTCTGTCTTTGTCTGGCATGTAGCTCAGTCTAGTAGTTGCTTAGCATGTGTGAGGCTCTAGGTTATTTCCAGCCAGCAGATGCACACAAAGAACCTATGTGGTATGATCTGGGGAAAGGTGTGTGCTCTACTCTGGGGATCTGGGACACTACTCGCCTCCTGGTTCCCTTTACTCCTGGACAAACACATTATTTCTCCTCCTTATTGCAATAGCCCTGGGTACAGCGTAGTTTGTAACAGCTTTTCACAGTCAAATAATTATATAATGAGATGCTTTTGAAACAAAGAAAATGGAGGAGTGAATAGAATGATGGAGTTTCTCTCCAGCTTCTAAAAGTAAGCAAGTACTAATAGATTATGCATGCTTTGAGAGTGTGCAGCAGGTAATTTTCTGTCTCATTTACCTGTAAACAACTTCATGAGTAGTAGTTATATCACAAATGTGAGAACATGGGTATGCATGGGGTAGGCAGGGTGTTCCAGGTCATCACCTGCAAAGATCAGCAGGAGCGTGAAGATTGAGACTCCTGCGTACTCCAATTGTCCACAGATTTAAACTGAGTTACACCTGTGTGGGTCATGAATGCCTGGACTGCAGATTCCTTTTGAGGATCAACCTGTGGCATGGATATAATCCCAGCCCTGTGTGGTTCTTTCTGTTCTGCACAAGGATTCTAAGTTGCATACCCCTACTGCCTTCATGACAGCAGAGCCTTAATGGTCATCAAAATGAGCACACTAGTGGCTACACTGTGCATGGGTATAACTGAGCAGTCAGAACCTCTAGGTACTGTGCTAGGTCCAGTGACCACAAGATGCACAGATAGTCACCAAGCAGCCATTATCTCTGACTGTTGTGCTGTGTCCTTTGACCATATTATGCACAGGTAGAAACTAAGCAGCCATAACCCCTGGGTGTTGTGGTCCAGGGGCAGCACAATTCTTAGGAAGGGCAACAATAGGGTCTAGAAGAATGACCAGGAGGAAATGAGTGAGATACCTCTAAAGTGGAGGCCAATCGATGTATGTGCCATGTAGAATGATACTCGAAGGAATGTGTAGCTTAGAAGAGCTGAAATACTTAATTCCTGATTGGAAGTGGGTGGCCCCTCATCAGAAGACAGACTTTTATAGTCTTCATTATCTGGGATGATCTAAAAGGCAAAAGTAAGATGCTGTGGATTTATGTCCCCAGTCTCAGTTTCACCTAGGAAATAGGACAGGCTGTTCTGATTGGGGCTAATAGGCTAGCTCACATTGTCCCAGCAGAGAAAGTTTGACTTTGGACCCGATGTACTAAAGATTTTAAGATTTCGCCCTGACACCTCAGTACTTTCTCTGGCACACAGCCATAACTTTATGAAGGACCCAGAACTCTCACATTACTCATCAAATCTGCATCCCAAATATAGACCTGGAAGCCTGCCTGGCTGACCTATGTGCTGAGAGGGTCTGTTGGTGAAGAGGAGTCACCTTCCTCCCTGTACTCTCTAGTGAGGGACCCAGACTAGAGAGGCTCAGGTTTTGTTCACATACTCAGCCAATGACGTACAAATGAATCAGCATACAGAGCTTACAGAAAACCTGATTCTTCCTGCAGAGGGCTACCTCCTTTAGATTGCTTTCTTTGATGCTAGGCATATCTGGGTCACCCTACCTGTCCCAGAATTTCTGCCCACACCTGTTACACATGAACCAATTCTCTACTTCATAAGTGTCTCACCTAAGACACCAGCCAGGCATCAATCTGTCTTACTGTGACTCCAATCCACAAGGAAGCTGATGTCCTCTCATTCCCTAACTGTGGAAGAACAAGGAGATGAGCTAAAGCTAAAAGCACCATGCAATGGACATAGTCACTAAAGACCTTTGTGGATAGTCTAAAGTTGACATTCCAAGTGTTTTCCATGTAATCAAGTGATTTCCTGGGCAAGAATCATCCACAGGAACACTTTATTTATTCAGAGAAAAGCAAACATTTATTTGGGGGCTGATTTTCTAATTTTTATGGGTAAAAAGTATCAATGATCAGGAATGTGCATAGGTGAAGGATCAAGGTGTGAAGGATTCTGGGACATTTGCCCCATGGCCCTCTGCTGAGTCTTGGTAGAATAAGGTTGAAATTTCTTTATTTTTAGTGTGTGTAGGTAGAGTGTACACACGATAATACATGAGTGGAGGTCAATGGATAATTTGTGGGAGTGAGTGTTTTCCTTCTATTATGTGAGTGGAGTGCTGGAATTAAACTCAGACTATCAGTATTGGTGGCAGACACCTTTATCATCTGAACCATCCCACAAGCCATTGTTGAATTATTTTTTCTATTTTTACAGATATATCTATTTTTTATATGTATGAGTGTTTTGCCCACATACACACACACACACACACACACACACACACACACACACACACACATCCACCTCCATGCCTGGTGTCCAGAGAGTTCAGAAGACTGCATTGGATCCCCTGGAACTGGAGTTACAGACAGTTTGAGCCACAGTGGGTGCTAGGAAACATACCTGGGTCCTCTGAAACATCAACAAGTGCTCTAAACCTCTGACCCACCTCTCCAGACAGCCCTTGCTGAACTTTTTAGTGAGGGAAGGCACATTCAAGAAGAACCAAAGATTAGGACTGGCAGATTTCAGCAGGGAAAAAAAATGTGTTTGCAAATAAATTAAGGAGTTAATTATAAAGTCTGGGTTCAAACTCCATCTGTGGTACTCTGTGGCCATTGTGGTGTGGCCACTTTAGTATGATGTCATCACTGTGGTGTGTTGTGCTCACTGTGGTGTGGTGTGGTATGGTCATTGTGGTATGGTATGGTTACTGTGGTAAGTCACTGTGGTGTGGTGTGGTCATTGTGGTATGGTCATTGTGGTGTGGTGTGGTCACTGTGGTGTGGTGTGGTCACTGTGGTATGGTCATTGTGGTGTGGTGTGGTCACTGTGGTGTGGTCATGTGGTGTGGTGTGGTATGGTCACTGTGGTGTGGTGTGGTACGGTCATTGTGGTGTGGTGTCATTGTGTGGTGTGGTTACTGTGGTATGGTGTGGTGTGGTCACTGTGGTGTGGTGTGGTTACTGTGGTGTGGTATGGTCATGTCACTGTGGTGCAGTGTGATTACTGTGGTGTGGTACTGTATAGAAAAGATGGGGTGGGAAGGTTGGAGAGATGCCTCAGCAGTTAAGAGCACTGACTTTTCTTCCTGAGGACCTGAGTTCAATTTCCAGCACCCACATGGGAGCTAACAATTGCTTGTAATTCCTGTTTTAGGGGATCCAACACCCTCACACAGACATACGTGGAGACAAAGCACTAATGCATATAAAATAAAAATAAGTAATCAATTATTTTTAAAAAGAAAGAAAGGGAGCTATGATTGAGCTGGGTCACATTGTGAATTCTGGGAGGAAGCTGATAGGAAACATAGGTTTATTCCTATAAACTGAATTCTGCTCTGACAGAAAGAGCTAAACCCTGCTTCCCTCCTCAGTGCTGCTAGGGATCGAACTGAACAAATAATAAGTTGGAGCAATCAGTTAGTAGCCTTTGACTGTTACACTCAGTCAGGTGTATAGCAGGATGACTGAGCCATGGACTTGGCAGTTTAATGTGGTGTTTTATACATGTATATACACATGCACATGCACAATACTCATGGGTATTGGGTGCATTTGTAAGTGGATGCTGCAGGACAAATTCAGGTGTTACCCTAGGAACTATGCTCCCCCGTTTAAAGGCAGAGTCTCTCCCTGACTTAGAGCTCTCCCAGAAGGCTAGATTGACTGACCAGTGAGCCCTAGGGAATCTTCTTGTCCCAACTAACTTCTCCAGACCTAGAATTATAAACTTATTAACCTTGTGTCACATACCCAAGTATATTTTTTTACATTGGTTCTTGGGATCAAACTCAGATCTTGCTGCTTGCAAGACAACATTGAACTAACTGAGCCATGTCTTCGGTCCCAGAGCTTTTTTGTTGTTGTTGTTTAGTTTTATGTAGTAATTATCTTTACAGAAAATCTCTGGCTTATATAATTGTGTTGTATTTGTTTGGATAGACAAATAATACTTCAAGTAAGAAATAGCGATTGAGTGGAAAAACAATGGAAAGAATAAGGTTCTCAGTTTACAGAGAGGTCATCTGTGTATCTGTGAGTTTCCTAGGGTAGGTTGCAGAAAATGGTCTCAACCAATGAACATGATGGAAGGAAACAGCACACAACCTATGTGTTTCCTCTACTCACAGCTTCAGTTCAGGAAAGAAACAGATTTTAGTTTGCATTTGTTCAGCATATTAGATTTTATGTAAATTACTGAGAATTTAGATGAACAGATTAAAAACTTTCCAAGTGTTTGCATACCATTTGCTTTTAGAGAGAACTTTTACTTTTAGCCTAATAATTTCTTGGACAATACTTAAAACATTTGCAGACATCATGTATTGCACACAGATGTGTGGGGTCTTTTGTTGTTTTTTGTTTTTATGGCAGTGGTTGGCTCATTCTTCATGCCTTTCTTCTTGTTTCAGTGGTTTCCTGTTAAAAACCTAATCAGTTTAAAGATGATGGGCTCAATCTTAGGACAAAGTCCCACAAAGCCACAAATCAGTGTGCCCCTATCAGCCATACTGTGCTCGGAGCACCCGAGCCACTATTACTGAAAACAAATGCCACATCATTGAGATCCGTGGAAGACAACATATATTTAGATAAAAAAATTTCTTGAATGTTAAGTTCCTTGCCTATTATTACCCAGCAAGTTGACAACATAGCAGCCTACTTCCTACTGTGACATAACCAGAGATGTGCATGGTGTCAGGGTTGAGAGGGTATGTGAGGAGGTATACCTCCTCCTGCAAGGTGAGGAGGGAGCTGAGTATGCCCTTTGTTACCTCCACAAGTGACATTTTTTCTTAGGCTCAATAGGTAGAGTGGATTAACCATTCAGTATCATTTGCCACACCCATGAGCATATACATACATATATATATATATGTGTGTGTGTGTGTGTATACACACACACTTAGAGTTGGTCTGTCTAACTGGTTAGAGAACAGTGTCACACAGCTTATGTGGCAATGTGAAATGTAAGATGTACACCTTGTGTGAAACCTCCAACTTCTTCCCCTTCTGGATTGTTCGTGCAAAGTCTTACACTGATTTTCAGGTCGTCCCAAGGCTAGCAACTGCAGGAAGAGACTGCCATCACAGGGCCATGATTATACATTCGAAGCATGCCTGCATGCAGCCCCTGGAGCCTCTGTGTCCAGAGTCTCTTCAGAAGTCCTTATTTTATAAAAGTGAAGCTTTACTTGGTGATTATCTACTTTACATAAAAACATAGAATATATTGATAGAAAAATTAAAATGGACTCATTTCTCAAATTGTCTTACTCTGAACATGGTAACAATTTTACTTACAAAGATGAGGCTAAAATCCCTCTCTCTCTCTCTCTCTCTGAATGATGTTAACATTAGAGTAGATTAGCCTACTGCTTAGGATTCATATGAAGCTTGATAGCACATCGATATATGGAAACACAAAGACCAATGCAAACTGTAGACTCCAGTTTACATAACATTAGTAGCCATAATTTGAAAGGAAGTCCCTGAAATGCTGTAAAATAGCCTGTGGTTGAACACTGGGCTGTTGGTCTCAGTGCTATAAATAAACAAATAGATAAAGAGAAACAAATGACTAATTGTACAGTATACTTTTGTGAGAAATTCCTGGATTGGATTGAAACAAAGCTCTTGATTCTTGGAGCCCTTGGAAAGATCATATCAGTTACTGGATATCTATTCTTAAAAGTGTTGTATACATAGACTAGTAAGATGGCCTGATATGTAAATGCATCTACCTCCAAGTGTGGTCAACTCAGTTCAATTCTCAGAATCTAAACGCTGGAAGAAAAAACTCCTACAAATTGTCTCCTGACCACCACACACATCCACAAAATGCACATATGCACAAATAAAAAGTAATTTATGCATATTAAAAAGAAATGTCATATACACAAAGAGTTCCTAGGCAGTAAATATAATAGCTCCTGTTTTCGATATATTTGAAACCTAAAACACAGTTACATTAGCCATATAGGTCCACTTGTGTTGCTTATACTTCAAAGAATATTACTATTATGGTGTATCCCCCGCTACACACACACACATACACACACACATAGAGTCAGAATAGAACAAGTCTCTTGACAACAAGGCTTCATGACCTGGTATGGTCTTTCTGTACACTGTGAATATGTGTTGCACCATTTGTTAAAGAAGAAGCTTTCTGGCTGATGGTAAGACAAGAGACAGCCAGGCAGGGAATCCAAAAGAGAGAGAGTTAGAAGAAAGGCTGAGTTAGAGAAACACTGTTAGCTACCTGGAAAGTCTTACTTTTAAACTAACCCATGATTAGCCAAGTGGCTTAGTACCCTTTCTCAGAGGAACATTTTCATCTTCTTTCCTCTGAGATTGCTTGGCTCTATTCGTCCACTTTCTAGATTATTAGTCTGATAGCCTCGCCCATACTTCCTGTATCCCTTCTGGCCAATCAGCACTTTATTAAACAAGTAGAAGGAAAAAATATATATTTACAAAGTACAAGAGTGCAAACACATAGAATTTCCCTTTTTTTTTCTTTTTAAATCATAAACTCCAAATCTAATTTCCTTTGCATAGTTTTTTTTTTCTCAACATTATCTATAACAATTTGTTACCAACATTGTAAACAAAGACAAATTTTTGGGAATGTGGGCATAGTTCTGTAGACTACCTCCTACTGATTGGGGGTGCTGATAATCTTATGGGGACCCAATGAAAAATTTAAGATTATGGTCAAGTCCCGAGTGGAGTAGTCAGTAAAGCTGGATCATCTCAGTGAGCAACCTTGAGCTTTTCTGGATGCAGGACTCAGAGGAAACTGCAACGGAAATGCTCTGAAATGTTGGATCATCTATTCCCATTTGATATATTTTAGGGGCTCTTCCTTATCAAACCTGGTTTTTCTTAACCCAGAATTTTTCCCAGCCTCTCATTTTCTGTGGAAATAAAAAGAAAATCTTTTCTCCAAAGTGACATATCTTTTGACTTCAATTTAGAAGTCAAGGCATTTACAAAATACATAGGTTGGATTAATCCAGCAGCTTTTATAATCAAATGTCCTTAGCAGCTCTTGCTCCTTCCTCAGCAGTCAAACCATTCAAAGACAACATAACATACAGTATCCTGACTTTCAGTGCATTTTCCATTTTTTTGTGGAACACACACACACACACACACATAATTTTATTTTTTAAGGACTTTTAAAAATCCTTTTTCTTTTCTCTTTTCTCCCCTAAGCCTATGTATATTTTTAAATACACTGTAAACTGTTCAGATTTTTTTGTCTTCTATTTTTTCTCTAATTTGAATCTGTCATTACTATATATCTCTATTCCTTTTCTGTTTCTGATCATACCTTTAATCTGCTAAGGTGTGGCTAAGATTAAAGACTTGATTATGGCAGCTGACTCCACACAGCTCCACCCAGCTCCTTGGTGTGTGAAAGCTTACCTTCATGGCAGAGTTACTTAACATCCCAACTCTAGGGCATTTTAGGGTCCACACTGCCACCAAGTAGAGCACTACTACCCTCTGCTCATAAGCACCATTTGGGTGTTTTGTAGTAGGGCCTCTTAAAAGAATCACGTGTTTTTGCCAGTAAGGCAAGGCTGAGTCAGGAAACATCTTTTAAAAGAGCCATGCCTCTGCTTGCTGCCAGCAAACAGAACCCACCCAAGAAAATGCTGCTACTAAGAAACTTTCTTTGATCCTGTTTCCTTCGATCTGTAAAATCAAAAACCTTAAATCTGTCATATACAGCTCTTTCTTGAAGCAAGGCTTTTGTGAGACTGCAGGAGCATACCATGTGGCAGCGCAGGTTGCATGAAGCAAACCTATCATTTTGTAACTCAAGCCAAAACACCACTCTGTACCATGGCCCACTTGAGAGACATAACTAGGAAGATGTTTTTGGCTCCCTTTGAGAATCTTTTTTAAGCTTTCTCAGGTCTATGTAGATCATGCCCCATGTAGAAACAGCAGAAGAGTTTCTGGCCCAGCCTGAGCCTGATATCCAGACCAGCATTCCCAAATAATCACACAAAGTCTTATATTAATTATATTACATGCTATTTGTCCTATGGCTCAGGCATATTACTGGCTAACTCTTACTCTTAAACTAACCCATGATTAGCCAAGTGGCTTGTACCTTTTCTCGGAGCAGCATTTTTATCTTCTTTCCTCTGTGTCTGCCCGGCATCTCTGCTCTTCTTCCCCTTCTCAGAGTTTTCTTAGTCTGGTAGTCCTGCCCATACTTCCTGTCTACCTTCTAGTCAATCAGCGTTTTATTAAACCACTAAGAGGGAAAGTATTTACAAAGTAGAAGAGCATATGTGATGATATATTTTATATTTAATAAAATCAGCCTGGAATATCAGAGAGAGGAAAGAGATCACAGTCAATTCTCACCCAGCCAACTTCTCAGGCTGAACAAGATAAATGCTGTCTTCAAGAGTCCTCCACCTGGCTTGTCACTCTTACAGAATTCCTGAATCTCTGCTCCTTCTGCCTAAAATTTCTTCCCTGCTCAGTTGTTTCACTCCTGGGTTCAACTCTGCATCATAATCCTAGAGTTAAGATTAAAGGTGTGAGCTACTACTGTTTGGTTGTTAGGCCTTGAACTCACAGAAATACAGAAAGATCTAAAGATATGAATCACCACTCTCTGACCCTCATTGCTAGACTGTGGGTGACTCTGTTCTCTGATACTCCAAGCTGATTTTATTAAATATGAAATATGTCACTACAGGGGAGCAAGATGTAATGAAACACAGGTAAACCATGAGATACATGGCAATACATAGATTCATAGAAATGGGTTTACTTAAGATGCAAGAGCTGGTTTAGTTAGATATGAGCCTGAGCCATAGACCAAACAGTTTGTAATTAATATAAGCCTCTGAGTAATCATTTTATAAATGCCTGAGGGACCTCTGGTGGGAGAGATTTACTGGGCTAAACAGGACCAAGAAACTTCTGGCTATAACAAGCCATTTATGTAACAAGCAGCCCAGTTAGAGTGGAGGTTCCTTATGAGCTGTATGCCACACAATCAGGGATGGGGCCATGCATACACGTCTGTTATATGGCTGCTGGCAGAAATAAGCCTGCTTGCAGAGAGGAATGGGCCCATTATCCTTTCTTAAAGAAAATAAATGCAGTCATGAAGAACATTCAGATGCAGACGGACCACCATCCCTGCACATCTTCAGTCCTGTGTGGAGAAGTTTAAGCACATGGAGCTGTGTACGTTGGTAATAAAGCTGTAAGAATGCAACCTCCTTGCCAGATTGGTTTCTCCAAAATGGCACTAATGTGAGGCTTTTTAGAGTTTATGTAGAGTTCTTTAAATTAGCACAGTTGTTCTAAACCAAATTTCTGATGTCTCTGCTAAAGCAGAGAAAAAGAAAGTCTCACTTGTACAGACAGTGGAGGCAGAGGGTTACACACAGGTCACATATGTGAGCCATTCCATGGGCCTTTGTCTCTGGTCTGGACATTGCTCTGATCCTACTCACAGGTGACTACATCATACAAAAATGTGTATCTGTTTCCATCATTTGCCACTTGCTAAGGTGTGTTTGTTGCTACTGTTCCATGGGCTTAACCTTTCTCTTGCATGCAGGTAAATGTTTCTTGCTCCCAAGTTTTTGATAGGGAACTCCAGAAATTGCAAGGTGCTGGCCTCTGAGAAGCCCGGGTTTGCTGTTTTTCATTGTTCAAAGGCAGCTCCTTTTTTTTTCTCTGTCAACCTCAGGATCCTGGGAGGGGTCATGTGCATCATCTTTAGTACGGTTGAATTTGGATAATAGTCCTGTGCCTCTAGTTCCTCATTTTAGGTTTGCAATTAGTTTTAAGTTCTGAATTCATCTAAGTCTAAAATGGTTAAAAACCTACTGATATTATAGCAAGATCTACTGGGGTTGGGATGGGTGCAGGCAGGTGAGATATACCAGTGAACTAATACATGTGTCAGTCAGAAAAATGGATAGATCCTTAAAACACCTGTACATGCCCCTCCACTCTCTCTCTTTCTCTGTCTCCCTGTCTCTGTCTCTCTCTCACTTTCTCTCTCTCACACACACACACATCTTTTCTGTTTATAGTAAGGAAAAGGGGGAACAGAGGGAGAGGCTGGGCACTGGGTACCATTTCTTCAGGAAAGAATCATGAGTGGAAAAATAGGGTGGGTGACATCCCCAGAAAACAGAATTGCTTGTCCTTTCTGGAGATCTTCTGCATTCAGCTTGTTACGAGAATTCTTGATGAGTTCCCCCTGTACACTCCTAGGCACTTCAATCCTCCCGAGCACGCTGGGCTCAGCCTGACTTTGGGTGATGTGCTCAGTCTCAGCTGCTCGTGGGCTCCTCTGAGCTGTCCTCTTGTAGGGGTATGCACCTTGCTTCTCACTGACCCATGTCAGAACCAGGCTTTACCTCTATCCTGCTCTCTCTCTCTACAGGCACCCAGGATATTGCATGGGCTGAGGTTGTAACCCTAACCCTAACCCTGGACTCTTCTTGCCCTATTTGGCAGAATCATGCTTTGGTCATACATGTAGGTTGCTTCCCCTATGCCAATTTCATGGGTATATTCTGGTCTAATGGGTGCTTCCTGTATGTGTGAAGACTGTAAACTTCCATGTGACATGGAAACCATGGCACTTGCTGGCGGACATGGAGCTCCATGGGTTACCAGCCCTGGCAGCAGAGAGGCCATCTGGTCCTCAGATACTTCTGGAGTGGGAATTGTCACTTTCCTTTTTCTAGGCAGAGAAAAGTCAAAAGCCAGGTTGTCATTAGGGTCTGGATGTTGAGCATCAAAGTTGGAGCCTGGCTAACTCTCTTTATACCTCCTGACACTGGACTCCCCATTGCATCACGGTCCTTCTGTTGAGGAGAAATTTGGAATCCAGAGATAGGCAAGTGTTTTAGACTTTTCAGAGTGCTAAGGGGAAGGGGAGCTGTCAGTGGCACCCTCCTTGCCCTCTTCCCCCCCTCATACATGTGCATGTGTGTGATGGTGCTTGTGTACATTTGTGAGCTTGCATGTAGAGATCAGAGATCAACCTTGGGTGTTATTTGTCCAGGTGCCATATACCCTCTTTCTTTAAGATAGAGTCTCTCATTGGTCCAAGACTTGTCAATTAGACTAGATTAGCTGGCCAGACAATCCTAGGGAACTAGCTGCCTGTCTTTGCCTCCTCAGTCCTTATTGGCACCATGCCTGGCTATTTTTTTAAATTAGGGATCTAGGAATCAAACTGAGGCTCATGTGTTTGTATTTTGAGTCCTTTACTGACTGAGCCATCACCATCGTCCCCCTAAGCACTGGTTACAACAAAAACTTCTTCCCCAAAATCTTATCTTTGGTTTCAATCATCTCGAGCTTCTAATGCACATTACCTCCAGAATCTGGAATTACTTGACATGTTTCCTTGAAAGGCTTGTGATGGAGGCTCTTCTTCCTAGCCTTCACACAGCTGAACTCTGCCCCCTCCCTCCCCCCTTACCCCCACCCAGCTAGAGTCTCATTTCCTGAATGCATATCCTGAGAATATCCTAAAGAAGCAGAGCCATGTTTCTTGATTAGGTGTTTATATGAGAGCGAATTAGTCAGTCCTGTCTGTTTTATTCTCACTGAAAACGTAAGATCTGGTGCTCTTCTCCTGATCACTGAAACCTACACCAAGGCTGTGTTCAGTAAACATTATCAATAATCAGAGAGAAAGCAGTGGCACTTTTGCCACACGCTCTCAGAGCTGTAGGCCAAGGGCATGTGTTTAGCGGCCTCAAATAACAAGTATAAATTGTGCCTCTGTTACTTGACTGTCTTACCTGCTTGGCGGTTTTATCTTTACCAACTGCCAAATAACAGGCATGCATCATTTTAATTGGACCTTAAGCCTGACACTTTTATTGAAAATAACAGATTTCAAGTTATTTTTCATAAGTAAAGGCTACATGAAGCCAGGTCTTCTTTACCAAAGCTTGTCTGGAGCAAGCATGACCTTATTCCCATGCCTCAAGGAAGAAACAAACCACACTTGAGATTGAGAAAAAAAAAAACTGATCAAACTAAGCTTCCAAAGACCTGTAATAAAATGGTTTAGGGAATGAACCAAACTGAATTATGTACATTTGTGTGATGACCCAGTACCTGAGGCCTGTGACACTGAGCCCTGGGCTCTCCTTATGGCAATAACACAATCTATAAGCCATATCAGCTAGTCTTTCATGTCTGTATGTGTTCCATATGATCCTCCTGCATCAGCCACTCAAGCAGCAGGTGCACTGAAGTGTCAGCAGGCTTGATCCTCCTCCTCCCCCTCCTCCTTCTCCCCTTCCTCCTACTCCTCCTCCCTCTGTTATTTTAGAGGGTAAAGTCGAGGCTCAAAGTCTATACTTGTGAATAGCAAAATGGCAGGTGTTCTGTGGTGAGAAAGTGCTGGTCACCTTAGAGCAGTGGACCAAATGCTTTCCCTGGCTGTCACCAGAGGCGCTACCCAGATCACAAAAGACTCATAAGTATACTGTTTACCAAGACCATGAACTCTGGGGCTGGAAATGTAGGGTTTTTTATAGAGTGCATAGTGTGCACAAAGCTCTGGGTTCAGTCTCTATCCCTGAATAAAGACAGGCATGGTGGCAAGTTCCTGCAATTCCAGTTCTGGGATAGACAAAAGGATCAGAGAGTCAAGGTCATCATCTTCAGCTGCATGGCAAATTCTCAGCCAGCCTGGGCTATGTGAAACCTTGCTCTTGGTTTTGTTTGTTGTGAATTGTAGTTGTCTGGATTATTATGTGATGCTTCAATAGAATTCCTGGGAGCCGAGGATTTTTGAAGGAGAAAATGCATTTCTGATATTTCTAGAAATGGTGACATCCTAAGTTGAGAGGCTTCATCTTGTGCTGTTTCCCCTGGGTTGGAAGGCAGAAGAGTAAGAAACCATGAAAGGGACAGGGACATTCCTATATCAGGACCTTCATAAGGTAAACAGGCCATTCCTATGTGAAGGCTATTTATCCTCTCCTAAGGGGCTTGCCTCCTCACAGGAAATCATGGCAGGGATCAGGTCTCTAGCACTTGACTTCTGAGGAACACAGTCAACTCATAGCAATAGCACACAAGTCTATTGCTCCTTTCAACTGTGAACACAGATGCAGCTTCGAGCTGACTGCTGTAGTCATTATGTAATTTGAGTGGCTGATGCATAGAAATTATACTATTCTTCAACCATGACTTTTTGTTATAGGGGTAGATTGGTTAGTAGCAATTTATATATTTGCCCAAGGGATGTGAATAATTAGATACTGTGAGAAAATAAAGGGTGATGAGCTTCCATAATATCCAGGCAGTATTCAGTGTATCCTAGGAAGACAGACATTGTTAACAAAGCAGACATGGCTATGTCAGGCTTCCTTAGCAAGAATTTCACACTATCCTGGGATGGGGGCACTAGCATTTACTCTTTGGAATCAATCCCATTTTCTTTAGTGCCTGGACTCACTGGGTAGTTGCTGGCATCTGTACACAGATATATAACTCTGAGAAAGAAAATTTGACTAGACTTCTAGGCACTGTTGAGAATTCCAAGTAAATAGCTCAAAACTAGGCACAGTGGCACACACCTGTAATCTCTTCCCTTAGGAACCAGAGGCAGGAGGATTGCTTGTTGAAGGTCCAGGGGCAGTCTGGTCTCCAGAGTGAATTCCAGGCTAGCCAAGGCTACAAAGCAAGACCCTGTATTAACAAAAGCAGCAACATCAACATAAAAGGGGAGATACGTGGGCCAAAGGCTAAGAGAAGAAAACAGAAAAATCGGTCATTGTTAGTCTGAGGATAGAAGGCAGTTTTAAGTGCTTTTGATACATTCCAGTGTTAGGCCTATCCTAATCTGCATAGGACATTCTTGAGTTTTGATAATTATCCTGAATGGAGGTTTAGCATCAACTCTTTATTCTAAGGAGAACCTTCTGGAGGACATACAGTCATATGGCCAACCATGCTATTAATGAAGAATCAGTAGCTTTATAGAAATGAAAAATCCTTTATGCCACAGTCATTTGAAATCTGTTCTGATTTCTCTGTATTTATTATTTTTTTGAGGAGCAATATTGGCTTCATTAAAAATTTGAGAAA
Organism: Sigmodon hispidus; assembly: GCA_004025045.1. Lineage (NCBI taxonomy): Eukaryota > Metazoa > Chordata > Mammalia > Rodentia > Cricetidae > Sigmodon > Sigmodon hispidus. The sequence continues at coordinate 113,079 of PVIH01002024.1, forward strand.
ATAGCAAAGCTTATCTTTTATAAATGGAACTGGAATTCAGAACGCAGAAAATCTGTTGTCTCTTTTGACACCTGTCCCTTCCTCTGCTGTGACCTTAGATCTTCACAGTCCCATTTGTGCTGGCTCTGGCATGGTTTGGCTGCCAGGGAGGAAACTCTTCTAAGCTTGCTGATAATTTGCTGAAGAAATCTCATTAGCCCCGGCTGTTGCATCTGTTTTGACGTAAGTGGGAATCGGAATTCCTGGCACATTAATGCTTTGAAGGGAGGAAGCAGCTAGGGCTGACTTCCTGGGTTCCCCTGGTGGAGGCAGCCTTCATTAGGCCTGTGAGCTCAGGCTGGTCTTGGTGATGAATCAGTGGCCAATGACTAAAGAAGAAAAAGGATGGTCTGCATAGCTCCATGTTCCTTCCCTGCATAGCAGTGGTCAGCACTGGAGAGCAGCATGTGGGAGCAGATGGTGCCTTGGTGGTGAAATGACCCAGCATAGGAGATAGGAGAGAACAAGACACAAGGGTGTGAGCCAGTGGAACAGGAACCTGGTGGAAGATAGTGTCTTCCATATAGGACAGAAAACTTGGACAATATGGCTACCTAAAGGAGGCCTGAATGGTGACAATGTTAGTTGACATGCTAATGAGGATGGGGAAATCTCACAAGACCTGCCCCTAGATAAAACACCACAGGAAATAATTGAATGCTGAGCAGTGAAGAGTCAGTCTTCCCTAGGGGTGTGTCCCAAAACCAAGTACACAGTCCAAATATATGCATGTACATATGTGTACATGTATGTATACATGTCATAATTTAAATTATAAAAAATGAGAATCAAAAAGCTCATCACACAGTGGCTGGTAGTCTGCAGTAGGAGATGTGAACTCTCCTGGGGACCAGGAGGGATTCCCACCATCATGCTTTCTTCTTTTTCAAGGATGAACAGTTAAATGGAAAGTGGGGAGAAATGGGAGCAATTACTTTGGTAAGGATGTGGATGTGAGAATACTCTCTGCTGATCTGCTCAGCACAGGGTGAAATCGCAAAGGAAGCCCTGGGAATCCTATTGATTTTGGATCAGTATCAAGGAAACATGAAATATTAAAGCAGCAAGGAGGCTCGGTATACTCTGAAGTGAGGAAACGCAGAGCACACAGTAGTGAGGGGTTTGCCTACCCCTGGAGAGCAGGGGAGATCTTGGGGTCACGTTTTTGCCATGTTGTAGTCCTTCCTTGTTCTTCCAGGATATTCTGCGTGACCTTGGAAAAAATCAATCCTCCTTTTGGACTCTATCCCTTTCAGAAATGGAAGCTGTGTCTTCTAGCCTGTGGGTGGGCTGGGCAGCTCAGTGAGTCATACCACTTTTAGCCTTCATGAAACCTTATTACCTAGAGATAGTTCCTGCCATTCTGTCTAGGAAGACCATGGAGACATTCTGGATCCAGTTTGACATGGGTAGTGTGGCACCAAGGTATCCAAGACATCCCTTTGAAGTCAGTCACTGCTGATGGTCATCTCCCTGAGATACTGTGACAGTTTCTTCTGTGTGTGTGTGTGTGCGCGTGTGCACACACACACACATACACACACACACACACACACATGTTCATGCTGCCTCTGCATTATTCTCTCCTTTTTCAGGTTTCTTAGTTCACAAAATGAATATGAGCTGGACAGTAGGTGGAACTAGCAGAAGAATAACTCTTTTGAAGGTTCATCCATCTCTTATTACCTTATTGGCAATATAGTCAGTCGGTGCATAAGGGCTCTGTGGGGTTTTCAGGAGTGCAATATGAAGCTTGTATTTTTTCTGTGACCCACCTGCTTGTGAGGTACAAAAAGTAACTAAAAGTGATCATAGATCTCATTAAAATTGCACTAGAGGGTGGCTAGACAGCAGTTGCACCAGGTGAGTGACCGGTGAAGAAAGAACTCACATTTGCCCCATGAACTTCTGCAATGTAGATTCTCCTGTGCCTATTAACACCCTCAGCTCATCCAAGAAGGTTCCACTGATCTTTGGGAGGGAGTGAATTTTACACAAAGTGTAACAAGAGATGGTAGCTGTTGAATCAAAAAGATTCAACTGTGAGAAACACTTATAGAGAAAAGCCACTGGGCTGCTAAATGCTTAGGTTTCAGCGATCTGCGCCTGCCATCTCTCAAGGTGGAGAGGATGTCATATGCCATATGGTCATTAGCACAGCAGGCATGTTAAATATAGTCAAGTGTGGAACTAATCGCCTGCTGAAGAAGGAAACACTTTGTCAGAGCCCATGCAAATCTGCTCTGATTTACTTCACATATCCCTGTTCTGCACATGCTCATTAAACCTCAGCCTTTAAAACTCATGGTCTGGTATGCTCGTGTGTTTGCCTATGCTTGATAATGGGGGTGGTCCTACTATACTTTGCTATTTTAAATAGTGTGTGTTATGTTAGAGTCTGTGGCCAAGGGTCACTGAAGGAAAGCATAGGAAGCAGCCAAAGGTGTAGACTTTATTGTGTCTTTACCTAAGATTTTCAAAGCTCCATTTGTACCTGGAATAGCTGGGAACCATGCAGGTGCAGAGTTCTCCAGATGCTGTACTTGGTGCTATACCACATGATTAGCCTTTGGGTGGCAAATTTTAGTGACATTTGCATATCTATATGCTGCATTTTCATCCTGTGTGAAGACAGACATTCATTACCTGAGTGCTTCCCACACAGGCTATAGGACCAACAAGGTCTGAGAGGTAAACATATATGTAGCTATTGTTTCTTGAATTCAGGTTGGACAACATGCAGTATTTTGGGATTCAGAGCTTTTTCTTCAGGGGGAGTAAAAAGCCTTCTATGGTCAAGTTCTACAAGTTTGTGTACCTCAAATACACTGTTTGGGAGTGTGTGTTGGCTTTCTCTCGTACATGCTGCCCTTCCAGCATCCTGCCCTGACTCAAGCAATTCCATTAGTGGACAGAGAAGATATTCTTGTCTGGAAAGTAAGATATACATCAAGATCTTGGGCACAGGGGAATTGCAGGCCTCTCTAGGGGTGGCTCAGGTCCAGTATATTCCTCCTCTTTGCTGAAAGAGGAGTGCCTGACTGGAAAACTCCTGGTAAAACCTTTGTCAGAAGAGAACTCTGGCCTCCTGGGAGGCACTGCACCTGCAGTGTCTGGCAGCTGTTGGACAGCTTTCTTTATTTCCTGGTGGCTCTCAGGAAGGACTACATCATTCTCTCCATCCATCTCGGTTTAGAGAGAAATGACACGGCTGGGGAATTCCACGCATTTCTCAGGTTTCTGTTTAATTGATTGTTATCAGAGGATGAAGTTTGACTTCCAGGCTGCTGTTAATGTAAAGGGAAAACTCAACCCTTCCCCATCAATTCCTTGAAAACATTCCCATCTTATAGCCTCTAGACAGGTGCTGCCAAAACAGCCCAATCCTGACAGCTGCTCTTCAATAATTCTGTACCGAAGTCATGAACAACAAGTACTATAGATTAATGCTTCGTGCGGTGTTAAAATCCAACTCCCAGGCTGGGTTTAGATGGTTTAAGGAATTGATTTCTCTCTCTGACAACTCTGAAAATACCGGGTGCTTAAAAATAGAAAAAAGGCAAAGAAGTTGGTAAATCTCTGTGGCACCTCTGTTGCTTGCTGTAGAGAGCATTAGTGAAATGTGTCATATTTCTTTATTGTAAGATGGACTCGGGCTTTAAGATTGTTCTAGATTGTAAAAACAGGAACCAGGGGAAAAGTTCATTAAACTAAAAAAAAACCAAAATCTAGAATCAGAACCAACATTCAGTAGGATATCAGGGAATTAATTCAATATCTGACTTTATGCAAATTTAATTATGAGGTTTAATCACTATGATTACATTGTGTTTTGCAAGGATTCCCAGCAAGCCTCTGTAATCCTCACACCTGTGGATGAGGCTGAAGCAGAGGCAGAAGTTACCCTAGTTCATTTCCTTAATGTTGCCTTGTGTGGTTGGAAATTAGATTTGAGTTGATGTCTTCCAAAACACATCCTAGAGTCATTTACATAACTCAATAGTGTAATTGCAAAGCAGTGTCTGTGAGAGGGGTCAGCTCTGTCCTTCTGTTAGAAGCCACACAAATTTAAATTGTTCTGATCACGGGCCTATTATCATCTCATCCCCACAAAGAATTGTAGCTATGGAAAGAGTTTGTTTGTGCTCTTTGTATTTTGTTACTTGTCTAAACACAAGGGAAAGGGGAGAAAACCCTTTGCTGATGTTCTCTTTTGGTTAGCATTTAAAACAAGGTTTCCCTGACAGTTTCCCAGGAGTACTGCCCATACTGTTAGACGCTGGATGTTCTCTTTTGGTTAGCATTTAAAACTATGAGTTTCCCTGATAGTTCCCCAGGGGTATTGTCCATACTGTTAGACACTGACTATTACTATAACAAAATGCCCCAAGGTCATCAATTTTAAAGGAAGGCAGGTTAATTTAGGGTCATTAGCTTGGAAGAATCAGTCAGCTCTGGGAATCTCATTCTGGTGGAAATGCCAGGCAGAAACAGGGGAAAGGGAGGGAGGGGGGATGGAGTGAGAGACAGTTCCCTCCAATCTCCTTCTTGGTATTGTTTCAATGATTTAACCTCTTCCTGCTAGGCCCCACCTCTTTTTACCTTCCTTCCTTCCTTCCTTCCTTTCTTTCTTATTTGGTGGTTTGACATTATACACCCCATTCAACTCAGTTATCAGATCTCTCAGATTCATACCCACTCTTACGATCTCCCTATTTACAAAAAACATCCATTCATGATGCTCATTTACTTACTGGAGCATAACTCCCTGTGACCAGACCCTTAAAGAAAACAAGTCTTTCCTCACTCACACCCCTGTCAGAGGCCATCAATGCAAATGGCCCCACCTCTTTTTAAAAATATTTATATGTTTATTGGAGGTAGATGGGAATAGACACCTGACGTGGCACAGGTGTATAATCAGAGGACAATGTGCATTTGGTTCTTTTCTTTTGTCATGTGGGTCTTAGGAATTGAACCCTGGTCTTGCTGTCTTTATCCACTGAACCATCTCACCAAAGCCAGGCCCCTACTCTTGAAGTAGCCACCCCTCAAAATAGTGTCTCAGGCTGTAGACAAGTCTTTAGCATATGAGCCTATGAGAAGCACATTGTTTCTAAATTGGGAAATGACAGATGATATTGATGTTCTCAACAATATCAGTCCCTACTGCTAAGCACCTCAATGTCTAATTTCAATGTTTGGAAATCTCCAAGGTCACACTCACCTCTTGCATGGACTTTGAGTTAAGGAGCCCTTTGGGATATAGTCAGGCTCAGTGATTTGGTAGAGAACATCATAGGAACACTTGGGAGATTCCTGGATATCTGGTCAACTTCGCTTACCCATTGAAATTGTATAAAGCACTAAGTCTTCCAGGGATACCAAGAGACTATTACTCAAGAACCCACCCAGTCTTGGAAGTCTAGAGTTTTCACTAGAACAACATCATGCTCCACCCTCAGCCTTGATCTTCTCCTCCAGATTCTGAGCTGATCCACTTGACCTGGAGACCCAGCTGAGTGCATTGTTGCTATTGAATAAATCCCATAGTCCTAGACTCATCAGTCGGGATACTCTTACAGAATACATCCTAGGAATGGGGACCAAGTCCAGGCCTCTTCTTGGTTTTGTGTGCCGAATAGACTGTGTGGAATCCAGTTGTTGTACATGAAGTGGTCACCAGTGGGAAGTTAAAAAGAGAATACATACCAAGACTTAGATGTCATTTAGTGAACTCCCTCTGCTGTGGAGAAAATAAGGCTCTCCTGTCTGAATGGATATGAGCATTTAGGCAAGTGGTTTTGAGGCAGATCTGGGCTAATGCTCAACAGGAAATGGAAAAAAAAAGCTTTGAAGATAGCTTGCCAGTAATACAAAGAACTGTGGAAATGAATCTTTCTGTGACTCCAGGGCCTGTGGTGTTGTTATATGGCAACAATAGAGATGCTGATGGGAAAGTCACAGCAGAGTTGGTCCATCTCGTTTGGCCTTTGATAAAGACTGTTCTTTTGACCTTTGTGTTGTGTTCACCCATAACTTCATTCTCAGACTCTGATTTTAGGCTAAATGTCATTCATTAGCTAATGTTGTTGAAGCCCAGAGTAACATATGCAAATAGGAAGCCTTTCCAGATATTTGTCACCATATACCCTCCAGGAATAGTCTTGGTCTCCTTTGTTAGTTTCTTCAAAAGAGAGCAAGTATAATCTCTCCTCGGATTCCCAAGTGTGGAACAGGATGTCTGTAGATCAGATATCATTCTACTTCCTGTTATTTAAATTTAGGACATGATCACAGCACTAGCAGAGCATAATAAACATGAGTTTATTATGCCATCTTTTACATATAAAAACCTACATATTTAATAATTGCAGACGAGTAAAGTAGGCAGTCCTACATCTGCAGAATCATGGGAAATTATGCCCAAAGGGAAACAGTTAAGTGTCTACAGAAATTCTCCTTTATTAACCAAGTATCAGCAAAGTCTAAAGCACAAACAATTTGACCAACACGTGCATAGCAAGATGAGTCAATACTGAAACCTGAACTGACTGGACCCTGCCAGGAGCTGGAAGGTTCTCTGGCATCAGAGAGTGACTGGCAGGGCCTTTTCAACCTCACTCTGCTACTCAAGCTTAATGGGAGGAGTGGGTGCGGGACTTGGCCAGGGCTTGGGGGTAGGGGTCTGGAAGCTTATCTTTCTCCATTATGTGGTGGGTTGCATGAGTGTTTTTGGTGAATCTACAGTAAGGCTTGCAAACTTTGCTGGAGTCGGGACACTTAGGAAGAACTGTGTGAGACAGAGACAGAGGCATACATGGAAAGAAATTCCCAGGAGAAGTACCAGTGATCAGAGTATCCAGTAGGATGGTAGGGGACAGGGTGATGGCTCTTCTTCAGTTTGTATCTGAAGGATAAACCTCTTGCATTAGTGCACCCTGCTCCTACTTCTGTGCGAATACTGGGGAGGCAACCAGAGAGGGGACAGAATGCAAGCTCATAGTGTAGGAAGTGGAGCTTGGGGATGTGAAGCTTTTAACCAGAGTGGGCCCCAAAATATAAGAGTCTAACAAAATGACCAGCATATCTTCTAGGATTCCAGGAGGAGGAGGAGGAGGAGAATCAGGCTTCCCACATATACTGAGCCAGGTGGTAAACTGTCACTTCATTGTAGGTCATAATAGGGAAAGGAACCTCAACTTATGGACAGGTTACTAAAGGGAAAAGATGCATGGACACATTGAGAAAAGTCTGTGGAGAGAAATCATCTTCTGAGTCTTTGTCTCCAGGAGGCAAGGAGAGTACATTGATTTTTATTCCTTTATATTTTTCATTTTTGGGCCCCCAGTATGTCTTAGCATTTTGAGATATGAAGATGGGGCAACTAAGTTTGCCTGTCCTGGTTTCCTCTCTGTTGTTGTAATAGAAAAAAAAGGCAAGTTAGCGAGAAAAGGGTTGCATTTGGCTCATAATCCTAGTTGCTGAGCATTTCTGTAGTGAGGACAAGGCAAGAACTGAAAGTGTCACACCTAGAGCCAAGAGCAGAAAGAATAAATGTGTGATCCTTAATCCTGCTGCTTGTTTGCTCAGGACTCAGCTAGCAGGTGACTGTCCAGTTCTAACTGAAGGGCAGAACATTTGCAGATGCTTTTTGGCCAGTTTCAGAGACTCATTTTGCTGTATGCATTTGCCAGGGAACACTCTGCCCTGTAGAAGAACATCCACTAGATAATGGGTGACCGATCCCAACTCAATGAAAACTCAAAACTATGGAAACCAGACAAAGGAAATATAAAGGTGTCATCAGATCTTGCTACAGTTGGACCTGGTAACCTTGGGAACAGGTCATTGCTCTGTTACAGAGCCTTTCTCAAAGTAGGAGCACTCACCTGCTGCCATTTGAGGGATAGAGCTGTCCAATGTTGTTATTAAGCTTCATTGAAGACCTCATTTTCAAAATAGGTCTAAGATGTTTGATTTATCCATATATGTAGAACAGTCACCTACCAGCATTCTTCGGAAAGCAGAACATCCAGAAACATGAGATCACTATGATAGGCATGGGAGGTATCTCTCTCCCCAAAGGCAGTGCATGTGAGCTCTGCATTCTTATCAGCCTGGTACCATGTGTCCCATCTCATATAACTTTTTGCTGCTGCCCCTTATCCTATGACTTTTATTCTAGGTTTTATAATGTAATATTAAGGCAGGTGAGCATAGAGAATAATTTAGTAAGCTCGGACTCTACTTGGCTTAGACACACCCATATCTCTCTTCTAATAATGCACTTGGAACCTAGGACCCTCACCTACACTCAAGATGCACACATAACCTTCTAACCACTTGTTAGTGTTTGTATGTGTGTGTGTGTGTGTGTGTGTGTGTGTGTTTGTGTCTGTGTGCTTAAACAACAGAAATAAATTACCCCCTTAACAATCCCTTGATAATGTCATATTCAGCACACTCCAGAGCACATACTGGATCCAAACTAGGTGAGCTGATCTGACCTGAACTGTTTTTAGGTGCATGAATAATAAAGCAAACTGTATCTTCAAAGTAAACTTTTAGGAGGAATCCCTATCTACCATCTTATGCCTCTGCATAATTAGGTGTGCATGCTTAAAATCAGATGCATTATAAAAAGGGGCATGGCTCACTGAGCAAATGCAAGCCCATAAATCAAAACAGAGGAGTACTCAAAGCTACCCCCTACCCTTCTCTTGAGCTCCATAAATGGAAGTGTCAAACAGTAATTGGGGCCCTCTACTGTGTTTCCTCACATAACTCACTGTCAATCTTGGCGGTTGCCTTCCTTTCTAACCTTCAAAGGATGCTTCCCTTTGCTTGCTACTTTGCAATCTGGGCAAGCCTTTATTTCATTCTTGAAAATGATGCCAAGAGCCTGGAAGCATCTGGCCCACGCAGACCCCAACCACCCATAACAGTAGCTGCTCAATAAATACCAGGAGCAGCAGCTGCTGAGATCAGAACTAATCTACAGTGGCAAATAAAGCGGCAGGTGGTGCTCAGAGCTGTGCCAAGCTTCTTCCTGCCTCAGATCACCTTCAGCCATGCTCATGCTGCCTCTGTTCTCACCTAGCAGCTGAGCTTGTTCCCAGAATAAAAGATGAAAGTTCACTCTTTTTCAATCCTCACACGGAGACTCCACCCAAGGACAGATGGATGATTCAGAGAGGCAGGTGAGACCCCTGTGAAGGAGAAGGTGATGACCAGGAAAATCTAATGCCCTGAGCACTGGACATTTCATAAGAGCTGCATGTGTCAACTATCACATGCTTATTATGGCTCCCTCTACAGCGATGCTTCTCAATCTCCCTAATGTTGCAGCCCATTAATATAGTTGCAACCCATAATAAAAACCACAAGATTGTTTTTGTTGTCCATTCATAACCTTGATTTTGCTTCTGTTATGAATCACAGTTTAAATATCTGCGTTTTCTGATGGTTTTAGGTGACCCCTCTCAAAGGGTCACTTGATACCCCGCAAAGGGGTTGTGATCCACACATTGAGAATCACAGCTTTGCTAGATACAGGTCCTAGAATCAAGGTTTCCCTAGCCCGTGAATTTAAGTCATCTTACTAAAGGAGAATGTTTCCTTTTTATTTTGCTTAATTTTACACATGAATGTAATATATTTGGCTCAAATCCACCCACGCCCCTTTCTCTCTGATGCCTCCTACCACCCCATACTTTGCCTTCCAATTTCATATGCTCCCTTTTTTAAAAACTCATTGAGTCCCCTTAGTGATTTGAGAACAGACATCGGTTTGGGGCCATCTACTGGACCATGAGGAGCCTGTCAGGACCCATATCTCTGATGAAAACTGCCCCCACAGCATCCATCAGTTGCCAACAGCTCCTCTGTTAAGAGTAGAACTTTATGAGCCCTTGTCCATTCATGCTGGGGTTTTGATTTCGTGTGGTTATTGTTTGTACATTCACAGCCTCTGTGAGTTCCTGTATGCACTGTCCCAGCCATGACTGGAAACACTGTCCCATAGTCATCCACTATTGCCTCTGGGGTTTTTCCATCCTCTTCAGCAGTGACCTCTGAGCTGTGTGAAGAGGAGTGTGATAGACATTTTATCTAGGGCTGGATAAGCATAGAAAATGTTAGGAGTTCTCCAATAAAAAAAGAAAAAAAAACCTGCCATTATCACACTTGAATTGTGAGAACTTAGTTTTTCACCGAATAAACACAGATATTCTGCCAGTTACTGTTTGTATAAATGACCATTATGATGATTTGTTGGGCATGGCACACACTATTAACCTATGAACAATATGTGGATGTGGGCCATAAACTCTGACACTCAAGAGCCAAGCTGTACCATAGGGGGGATGTTTTATACTTTAATAAATAATTACTGTGGTAGATGAAGAATACAGAATTGACCCAGGAGGAAAATAAATTAGAACTTGACATCCATTGTAGTTCTGGGGCAATACACCATCCATGAAGCAGACACATAGATTCCAGTGACAAGAAAACACTGCTCTTTCAAAAGTCTCAAATGTTCCTGGAACAAAGGCTCCCTGAAGGTGGCTCATGTCTGCTCTTCTGACTTGGATTCCCCACCGGTGTTTATGGAAATGTGCTCATCAGTGCATCCAATGGGAGTTATGTTATTCAATGTCTCTAGAAGAAATTAACTTATAGAATGAATTATATATATATAAGACATATTAGACTGGTTTATAGGATATGGTTTGAGTAGCTGAACAATGTCCATCTTACACTGATGAGGCTGACAATCCAGTAGTTTCTCAATCTACCGGCTGGATATCTCAGCAATTCCAATATGGCTCTGGAAGTTGGAAGGATTCCTGGAGAGCTGCTGGACATCAGGCTACATCATAAGTCTTAAGAACTTAGTCAATGAAACAATTTTGCAGCAATAAGATAGATGAAGTTTCTAACAAGACTGAGGACAAGCAGAAAAAAGCAGTTTCCTTCTTCCATGTCCATTTATCTAAGCTGCCACAGATGTGGTAGCCCTCATCTGTGG
>PVIH01002024.1:124252-206312 GCA_004025045.1 Sigmodon hispidus
GGAGGGAGGGAGGGAGGGAGGGAGGGAGGGAGGGAGGGAAAGAGGAAGGGAGAGTGGGAGAGAAAATTCCTCATAAGTGTTCCCAGCTGCTTGGTTTTAGTTTGTAGTAGAGCTCACAGCCGAGATTAACTGTCTCAGATGGTTTGTGGTGATATTGGTCATTGATCAGGTTCTCTGTGAGATAGGACAAACTAAAATATGTCTTCTTATATCCAGTAGCTCATATTAAGAACCTATGCTTGCATGCTCACAGAAAAAAGGAACTAAATTAGGAAATGGTATGGTGTAGTATACTACTTAATGATCTTACAGCCCAGCCCCATAGTTGATACTTGGTGTTGAACATAGAGATGTAGTGTATCTGGTCTAAGACATCTCTGGAGGGTTCTTTACATGCCTTGCTTCATTGACAAGTCAAGGCAGCAAGTACTATAGAGGAAGGAACGGTTGGAACACTATTGATGCTGCTGTGATGGACAGACACAGTAGGACTGCCCCAACTCTTCAATATCCAGGGCCCCCAACAACTGCTGTACAAAACCTGCACTCCCACACATAGGTGTGAGTCCAGGTAGAGTGTACAGTAGCTCTAAGATGTTCATGATTCAAACTAAATGCTTATCTATCCTGAGTTCTGGGGATCTCCACCATGGGCTAGGTGAAGCAAAGATGAAAAGATGATACAGAAGAGAGAGGTACAGGAATGGTGCAGAGCTCAGGGATAGAAGATGAGGACAGCGGGGAAGAAGGGAGGCTATGCACTTGATGGTGGGCTGCTTCATGCAGAGGGGGACCACTGACATGATCCGCCCTCTCAGTGTATGGGACAAGGCACTTGTGCCACTGGATGTTGAGTCTGCTGGCTGGACAGGTCTTGTTTGCCATTGGGAACTTAATGCTACAGTCCAGAAAGGGGTAGATACCCAGGAAGCTCAACTCCCACAGGTATTATCCAGGGTACAGAAAGATCACTTGTGAGCTCTGGCCCCTGAACTGTTCCCATGGCTCCTCTAAATGTAGGCTAACTCTTGCAGAAAGTAAAGCAAAGGAAAGGGCTTTGAAGATGTTCAGCTGCGGTGCTGAGATGCGGGTCTCACTGTCCTACAGACAGCGACCTCCAGCCCAGCCACCATGCCAGGGTGCAATCCACATATATCTGCACATGACTTCCTGTAACCTCTCCTAAGGCACTTTCATTATCTATAAAATTAACAAGTTAAGACAAATCCAAATAAACTAGACCAGAACTGGGCACTTTTCTGGAGGACTCTGGGTCAACATATCACAGAGATATGTGGACATTCATATTTACTACAGCTCGGTGCATAACAGCTAAGGTGCAAAGCCTACCTAAGTGTCCACCAGCCAAGGTATGGACAAGGAAAATGTAAACATTGCCTATCATCTGTCTGTCTGCTTCTCTACCCACTATTTATTCATTATTTAACATACACACACACACACACACAATGGCATTTTATTCAGCCACAAGAAAACATAATTGGGTCTGGAGAGGTAGTACAGTAGTTTAGGCAAATTTTGCTTCTGCAAAGTATCCAGGTTCAATCCCATATCAGGCAGTGCACAACTGTCTATAGGAACTTAAGCTCCAGAGGCTCTGATATCCTCTTATGGCCTCTACAGGCACCTATACATGTGTAGTTCACATACAGATGAACAAGCACACATATATGTATATAATAAAAACAACAATGTTTTAATGAACAAAATTATAGTTTGTAGAAAAATAGATACAACTATAAATTATACTAAGCAAATCAAGTCACACTCAGAGAGATGTGTTTCTTCTCATTCGTTGACCTTAGATTTGTAGACCTAAAATCACTCATTTATCTGTGGCAGAAAAGTAGACGTGAAACTGCTCAAAGACACTAAGCTGTGTAATGAAAGGGAGAGAGGAACATGTTAAAGGCACATTATGTGTTTGTGTGAAAATGTCCTTATTAAATGAGGAACATTAAATATAAGCCAATAAAAAAGTATTGAGTATAATGCCATGCATTTATCTTCCCAATAAAGGAAGGCAGAGGCAGAGAGATCACAGGGTGAGACAACCCTGGACCACAGAGTGAGGCCCAGTCTAAAAAAAGCTCAAAAGGCAAAACACCCCAAGAGAGGTTTGTGGCCCAAGGACCCACCTGCAGCTGCTTCCTCCCCCACCCCCCAGAAATGACTCAGATGCTTGTATTAATTACATGCTTCTTGACCTATGGCTAGGGCTTAATTTAAACTAGCTCTTGCATCTTAACTCAACCCATTTCCATTAATCTGTCTTGCCACGTGGCCCATGGTTTACCTATTTCTTTACATCTTGCTTCTTGGGTAAGTGGATTGAGTCTCCCTGATTTCTCTTTATCTGTGCTTGAGTTTCCTACCTACTTCTAAGATGCCTTGCCACAGGTCAAAACAGTTCCTTTATTTACTAATGATACTCACAGCAAACAGAAAGACATCCCTACTCTTCAGTGCCATGGTGGGAAGAGCCCTAGGCCAGCCTCTCAGAGTGACAGCCCCTTATGCCCAATCTGAAGTTCCAACTAGACCACCCTCAAGTCTAGTAGGGCTGACTGACTGGGGTCTTGGCAGGGGATGCCTCCCCATTGCACCCAGAGCTAACTGTAAGTGGCCAAAAGCCTGTGTTAATGTCATTTTGTGATCTCAGAGTGCTGACAGATCTGAAGAGGCCCTCCATGTATTTACCTCTTGACCTTCATAAGCAGCCAAAGACCCTCAGGCAGGCTCATCTCCCCATGCTCAGGCGAGCCATGAAACTTTTCCCAAGTGGTCAAAGATGAGATGGAAAACCTCTCAGTGTTTACACTGCGATGAGGATCACTGCCAGTGGTGAAGCAGATGGACCATAGGTGCCAGCTGTGAAGTGTGCACTTGATGTACTTGCCATGGGTTTTCAGTTGGTCGGGAAATCGCACCTGTCTCAGAGTATGCCATCTTGAACCTCAGCCTTCTCTGTAATCAACCCTTCTTAAAAGGCATGTTACTGTATAAGTTATGCTTTCAATTTTAGAAGAGTGGGTTTATTAGGTTTATAGCAAGCCAAACTAATATAACAAGTTACAGATAGAAGCAGCAGATAACAGATAGCAAACTATTGTCTGGAGTAACCCAAGTGAGAGAGCAAACAGAAGGTGACATCATTAAGTCAGGCTTGCAAACACACAGCAGAAATCAGCTGGGCTTGGAGCCCCTTTAAGAGGGCCAGCTGGAGTTCCTGATACAGTCCCAAGCAAGGTAAATTGTCTCCTTCAGTGAGTGTTTCAAGTAAAAGAACGAACAGAAACAGACTCATATTGGTATGTACAGCATCCAACAGAAGTGATCTGGAAAACAGACGTCTGGAGTTCCAACTGAGCTTTCTTTCCGTGGCTGAGCTTCCTATGGTTGAACTTCCAGCTTCTTGTTTCCATTGTAGACATCTTTATAACTTGGGATAAACAATAGGAATGTCTGTTGGAAATGATCCACCTCCTAGCTATTCCCAAGGATATGGTATTTTCACTCTAGGGCTATTGTCCTCATCTCCATTACAGAGAGCCAGGGACCCAATATGACCTAGGATGGGGGTGGGGCAGGGGTTGGAGGATACTTGACATAAACATGTTGAGTCAGAATTAAGTTGAACAATCCCATTACAGAGAAACTCAAACAGCACCTGACAATATGCCAATGCAATGTACATTACAGAAGGGGCTATGGCAGCTCCGTCCTTGACTTCACTTCCTCCTGAGGATGTTTATCTTGCAGCTGGGTGACATATTGCCCCTGGCATTTCACTGAAGTTCATCTGGATTCAGGTGGCTCTTTTCCTCACCAAGACTGCATGGAGATGGGTAGCTGAGTTGGGGATTACTGTGTTTCAAAGGGCTACTGGACAGTTTGCATGGAACTGTCCTTCCAAATCTCCACACTCTGACCTGCAGGGAGTAGCTCCTTTTGTGCCCCAGATCCCTGACCCTTACTTAGTACTGCTTGATACCAACAAGTCTTTTCTGAGTGAGGGAGTGGGGTGCTGTGGCCTGAAGGCATCAAGATAAGAAGCTGAACCTCTGAAAGATGATGAAACCTTGTAACACCCAGGAAGAATGAAGCAGAGACTAACTTGTGACATGAAAGATTTGAAATGTGAAATAGGGCTGAGGAGACAACTCAGTGCTGTGACCTGCACAGCTTTGAGAGGGGCAAGATGGGGTGACAAGGAATGAAGAAAAACACACAACATGGATAGGAAAGCTCAGATTGTGTGGGTTGTGGGCTCTGATGGAGACACATCAGCAGGCTGGGAGCTCAGAGATCTTATTATATTTTCAGGAAGGAGAAGGAGGTGGATTAGCAAGGTTGCTGTAGGTGGGTGCTTGCAGGCTATAATAATCTGGGATCAGGAAACTGTTGCTGAGAATCTTAGTATAGGCTGCTTGCTAAAAATCATCAAGCACACTCGGACCCAGAGGAGCCTTTACCTGCCATTCCTGTGCTGCCTCAGGGAAGGCTTCTCATGATCCGAAG
Source organism: Sigmodon hispidus (assembly GCA_004025045.1). Classification (NCBI taxonomy): domain Eukaryota; kingdom Metazoa; phylum Chordata; class Mammalia; order Rodentia; family Cricetidae; genus Sigmodon; species Sigmodon hispidus. The sequence continues at coordinate 128,795 of PVIH01002024.1, forward strand.
CATTTGGGTCCTTGATATGGGTGTGTTCATGTCAATAATAGACAGTCGATCGTAACTCCATCTGTTCCCTACAGATCAGTCAATAAATAGCTTGCTGTGCAGGCATAAAGTCCTGAATTCACACCCCAGCACCCACATGAAAATCCAGGCATGAATGTATGTGCTTGTAATTTGAACATGGGCACGTTGTCATCGCAAGGGAGAGAGAAAATGGGTGAATGCTTGGGGGTCACTGGCTAGACAACCTTGCCAAATAGATGAGCCTCAAGTCCCAGTGAGAGCCCTATCTCAAAAGATAAGAGGAGCAGCCTCTGAGAAATGGTATCCACAGGTGACTGCTGGCCTTCACATGTGTTCAGACACAAGCAAACACACACGTACATACGAACACTTGTAAAGCATTTATGCATCTGAAATACTAAAATATAGAAAAAAGGCGGAGAGTGGGATGGGGATGTGAGATCTTGCCAGGACATAAATGACTGACCCCGGAAGAGCAGGGAGGGACCAAGCTGAGTGTGGGGCTGGGCTTCTTCCTTGGGGCAGTGCTGTTTTCTGCACCTGCCTGCCAGAACACCTTGAGTGTACAACCCTCAGTCTATTTTCCCATCAACATCAGACTGTGAGCAAAGCTCTACACTGAGGACCGCTTCACAGCATGTGAGCTGTTTCAGGGACAGACCCACCATTGAGTCTGGGGAGACAACCCCTCACACAGCAATCCTCCTTAGCCCTTGTTCAGGTCTGGCACCTCTTCTCCATGCCTTTCTGTCTCCTCTGAACATGATCCGAAAGTCAATGGGAGAGACTCCTTTGCCGCAGGGAGCAGGCACAGCCCCCAGTCAGGCTGGCACCCATTCCTTTTTCACAGAGCAGACTTTTGCCTTCCTCCAAAGCCAGCTCACTCCCCCAGCCAAGTGAACCCCCCCGATGGCCACTGAGGCCTCCCCACATTGCTATACTCACACCAGGCTGCATGTGAAGAGGCCAGATGATTTGTTTCCTTTTAAATAAAGTGCTTGGTTGGTAGGCTGTGTGGGGTTGGTCCTTGGCGGCCACTGTCATATTATAAACATGCACAGGCTGTGGGGGAAAAAATGTGACTTAATAAAATATTCAGCTGCCTTTCTTCTTTGAGCTATATTAAGCTGCACATGTCCTGCATGGCAAATGGCAGTGATTCGGAATTCACAGGCAAAAGATTGAGGCCAGAGATGGGGGCGGCCAGGATGGTCTATTTTCAATTGAGTAGTTGACTGGTAGAAATGTGGGGTGGAAGAAGTTATATGGCTACCTGCCCATACCCAGGAAGAGGGGCCATGCAGCCCTCTCTGGGCCTGGTGCTCACTAAATGGCCGTCGAACAGGACCACTTCCCCATAGGCTCTGAAGGGTGCTTGTTGTCAGTCTCTGGTGTTCTGTGAAGTCCCATAGAGCCTGGGTGACAGTCTGTTTCCCACTTCACCCAGACAGACCTAACATCCAGTCCTCATCCCATGATTGGTCCTGTCCACTCATAGTCCATACATAGTCCATACCTATTCCTCCCACGGCACTACTCAAGAACTTTGCAACTGGTCAGGTAAAAGAGGAAGATACCTTGGAGTAAGAGCGGAAAGTTATTAAAAACTCTTTATGTTAGGCCTATTCTCATGGCCCTGCTGTAACCTGGTCGGCAACTTGACAGGCTTGTGATATAGAATGTGGGCCACACTAAGGACATCAGATCATTGGAGCTGCTTAGTTCATCAAAATTGATGTGCACAGAACCAATGGCAGTTGTTACAGGACATGCTATAGACTGTTAATGCTTTTTGCTTAATTTTTTAATATTATTTTTGTTTTATATGTATGATTATTTTGCTTGCATATATGCCTACCTGGTACTGGCAGAGGCCAGAGAGAAGATCACATCCTCTGGAACTGGAGTTACAGCTAACTGTGAACCATCCTGTGGGTGCTGGGAATTTAACCCAGGTCCTAGGAAGAACAACCAGTGTTTTTAAACACTGAGCCATCTCTCAGGTCCCATGTTGTAGATTTTAATTCATCTGTTTCATAGGAAGAGATGCAAAAATAATTTGTCATACTCTTTCCTCTCTGTTGTTACATTGTGAACACACCACTGTGGGTTGTTGTTGTGTGTTGACATTAGTACTAAAACAATCAGGGACCCCCCAAACCTTCCCTCTCTGCTCAGCCTTACGGATGCCTGTTGGGGTCACTTTTGTTCTTTTCTTCCTCTCCTTCTATAGCTCTCTTGCACAGTGGCCTCAATTCTCTTGACCTTTATTTGAGTCTCCTGGTTCACAGGCAATGATGAATCCATCATCCCTCTGGCTTCAATGCTGTCTGTGCTAGTAGACTTTTAATAAACGAAGGCCAATTTATGGTTCCTGTGATCTTTCTGCTTTAAAATGTATTTAAGAAATATTTCCAACAAGTTAAGAGTTACTAAATATCACCGTATTTATGAGCCCATCGCTAGTTGACAGGTGTGAGTCATGTAGGCTTCCTTGATTCTGACAAAAAGTCCCACTCACATTATTTGTATTAATGCAACACTATTTTTGTCCCTTTGGTGCCCCCTAATTTACCAGATAGAACAGTGAGGCCATGGAAGCTTAAGCCATGGACTTGATACCTCCTAGGTAGATGTGTGTGACATAAAACCACTTCTACCACAGAAGATGGTTCCACTCCTGGTGGTCATGGCAGCATAAAAGTATTACATAAATAATACTAGTACTTTTCTTGACGCCTTTTTTTCTTGCAATATTTTGACTTCTTTCAACATTTAGGACATATGCTGCATTTAGCTGTGTAAACATACAAATCACATTCTTCAACAACTGGGTCCAAGGTTGTGATCAAAGTCTCTACTCTCTAAGGCCATTCTATTATTGTCATGATTCTCAAATAAAATGCAATCCAAATTTTTTTCTAAGCTATTCTATCGTCCTTGAACATCTGAAAACCATACAAACACCCACATATTTATAGAAGATGCCAATTAGCGTCTCTAAAAATGGGGCTAAAGGTGAAAGTGTCATGATGTCTTCCTCTTCTCCTGGAGTTGTCTGGGTTGCCCCAGAGAGTTCTCTGCCCTCTCTCCCTATGTGGAGATGCCCACTTTTGAGTCTTCCATTGTCTATAGTCAATATGCCTATCTGGAACTCTGATGAGAAACGCTAGAAATGGTGGTGTAAATGAATGTGGGCTCCTCAATTGGGGGCCAGTTCTTTCCTCCTACCTCCAAACAGAAAAGTACAAAAGGAACGTTTAAATTTCTCCCTGGAAGCATGCGCAGCAAGCAAATTAAGAAAATGGACTATGATTCAACATCTTATTCTGTATGCTTAGTTTGGGGTTGTGGGGGTAGAAACAGATTAGCTTTTATCCTTGATGATATTTAAATAACAAAACTTTATACATTTAATATATGCTAACATAAAGGGAGAAAGAGAATTTTTTTATTTTACCCAATTTGCTGGTTGTTTAGTTAGTTAGTTAGTTAGTTAGTTAGGTTGCCTGTTCCCGGAATGTAGCTGGTTGAGGTCAAGTGTTGAATAAAAAAGGCACTATGTATAGAGCCAATTCAAAGTATCATTTCCATGGCTGTTCCTCACCTGTTGAGGGAACAGGACTTTGGATAAAGATAAATGACCATCTGACCACACAGATTCTAAGGTATATACATTTAGGCAACCACCTTGGCTTTTGAGGCTGTAGTCTTCGAAGAGAAGAATCCTCAAAGATTCATGGCATGAACTGGAGGAAGAGTTGCATGCTCCTTCTAGAAAGGATGTGGTTGGTGACTGGTTCATGAAAGAAGGACAGATGCTCCAAATGCAGAGAGTTGAAGGTTGAGCCTCAAGCCCCCCAGTGGGGAAAACAAGTGATTCCTGACACCAGCGAGTCTACAAGATTGAAAGAGTAAGTGTATAGAAAAGGTGCAGAAAGGTCTGCCTGATCTACCCACCATCCAATCTACAGGGGAGTATAATCTCTCATACTAGGGTTAGAAAAAGGGAACAGCACAAGTCAGAGAGTGGGCCAGGATCCAGGGAGCCTATGGAGGATGCATTTGAGCCTACCTCCCCCTTCTCAAGACTTTGAATCCTGTAAAAGTAAAGATACTGCAGAAACAGTAGCAGGGCTTCCGCGCTTTTCTCTTATAGCAAGCAATTCTGCAGTGGCTGAGACTTCCCCTAATGGGCTCCAGGGATAACAGAAAGATTCATAGCCTCGATGACTCTCTTCCTGGAGGCAAAGTCATCATCTGTGAGTGGACATAACAGTCAGAATTTCCTCTCTGGATATTGATGAGAACACCTGACAGTTCTGGTACTTCTCATGCTATAGATCCTCAGGGAGAATTTTGTGATTTAAGGAGGACAAGAGTGAATTTCATCATGTGATCCCTGTCTTCTCTGAGCTCTGAATATCAACACAGTCATCTCCATTTCTTGAAAGTGACCAAGGGACAGAGTAGCTGCTACTGGGGTTTTTAGTAGGGGAAGCTGGTCCCTGAAATGATCTATGTGCTTACAGTAGCTGACCTTTGACTTATTTCTTAAAGAAGCTAAGGTAAGGCAAGGGTATCAATTGGATGGTGCTGGTATAGAGAATTTTTTTGGATGGGTAGTTTTAAGCCACTTTGCAACTGCTGAGTTAAACTTTGCTGCAAAAGATCTGAGGTGTATTTACAAAGTGCTAAAACTAAATGAGTTTGGGGGCTGGGGAGATGGTTCGGCCTATCAGTTGCTTGCTGAGCAAGCTGAGGACCTCAGTTTGGATACTTAGTACTCATATTAAATAGCCCGGGTGTGGTCACATGTGGTCACACTCTAATATCATGTTCAGTAAGAGAGGTCTGGTCTCAAAAGATAAGGTTGGATGTGAGAGATGAAGACTTCTGACACTGAACTCTGGTCTCCATGGGCACATGCACACTGGCCCATGGAGATGCCTCCAGTTGCTTCCCTATTAGAGAAGATTATAAATTGAGTCCTGTTGACCGCTGATGTGGGTGTCACTGAAGACACAAGCCTCATCTGAAGCCCCAGGATCAGGAGCTTCCTGGGCATGTGCCACCTGAGTGAGCCCTTTATGTCCCCTTTTCCTATGTGTGAAAGATGAACAGAAACACAAACGGTTAGTGTAGGAATAGAATGTAGGCATCTGTGTACAGTGTGGAATTCCTGGCTCCTACGGAAACTTTATCTCACTCTTGATGGTAACTCACTGTCAGCCATCACTGCTCTGGTAGGCTCCTTGACATTCAGATTACGTGGTACCACATACTAGAGGTGGCTCAGGCAACAGACATCCACTTGTCATGCTTCTAGATGATGGAAGTCAAGGGCATGGCTCCAGCACATTTGGTGTCTGGTGAGGCCTTTCTTCTAGTCTCCATCATAGGGCTATGGAGTTAGAAGTCCTCTGTGTCTCTTATAAGAGGCCCTAACTCTGTAATAGAGACCTCAGTCTTACCATACTTTTCCTCCTAACTCTGCATCTGGAGTTTCAGGTAATAGCCTATGAGTATTTGGTACCCAGAGGTGCCCTGCAGACTGTTACTTCACCTAAGCTTGTAGTGTGTGCTTATGAAGCACTAGAGAAGCTGTATGTTATGTAGTCAGTTTTCCCAAGACTTCTAAAATCCCCTCTCTAGTTTGGCTGTTCCTCTCTGTGGTGCAGCATGCCGGGTATTGGCAGCTAAGAGTCAAATCCATACTCTCCTCGCCAGTCCTTCTGAGTGTCCTACTGATTAAAGTAACTGCCATAGGGCTGGAGAGATGGCTCAGAGGTTAAGAGCACTGACTGTTCTTCCAGAGGACCTGAGTTCAATTCCCAGCAAAACCACATGGTGACTCACAACCATCTATGATGAGGTCTGGTGCCCTCTTCTGTAAAACTGTATGCATAATAAACAAATAAAGTAACTGCCATAAAGTCCATCTCCCTCCATATGAAGAGTGCCAGATCTGCAGGGTAAAGGGAAGATCACCGTCTCTGCATGAGCACCTCACTGGAAACCCTTTGCATCCTGAGGATCCTCAGGCATGACACTGGATCCCCTTTACACTGAGCCCACAATCATGCCCACAAATGGTGAAGAGTCACTTTACGGCTTTTAACACATTACCATGTCTTACAAGTGGCCATTTGTTTGAGTGAAAAATAACAAACAATACCCAGGGACACATGAGAGCCAAAGCATATTTAGCATTGACTCTGGAGTTAGAAGTAAATGAACATGTCCTAAGCTTAATAAACTCTCATCTGAAGTGTTTCCTAGGACTTTCCTTTCTCCCTTGCTCATCTCTACACACCTATCAGGAATACAAAAAGAACCCCCTGTACTTTAGCAAACACCACTTACACCAGAGAGCTTCCTTGTGACATCCATCTGGCAGGTCAGCTAGAGTGTTTCTACTAGCCAAATCCAGTCTTCTTTGCCTCATTTACCCTGTTCACATCTTACAAACTCCGGAAGATGTGTCCCTTTTGGTTCCACATTGTCCTTTTAGTCTTGACAGGTTGAATGCTATTTTACACAGACCTTGAACTCGATTCAGGCTTTAAAAAGTCAGCTTGGTTGTATATTCAATGGAAAGGATCAAACCAGTATTCTGTAGCCTTAAATGCAATTGCTGCTATAAACAGTGGTGTTTTAGGCAGAAATTAGAACATTAGAAGATTCCAGCAGTAATATTTACAAATCCTTTCATATGCATGAAAAATTAGCAACTAAATCTGGCCATTAAAGCATAATCTTTATTTGACCAAAGCATGGTATAAAAATGGAATAAACTGTAATTTATCTTAGCTGACAGCTAATTACCTGAAGTCTGATTAAAGGGAAAACTAAATTTACTTAATTAGTGTTTTGGTGTTTTAGTCTGTGTACATATAAATATGCCTATCTGTTCTTCTACATGAACACTGCTAGAAATAAATTACCATTTTTCATTTGGTCCCATTCAGAGGCTGCCAAACTCAGGACAATGTTGGAAGAATGGCTGTTTTGAAGACAATGATTCCAGGTGTGGGCCAGCTATGTGTCTGATGAGAGAATGAAGACAGTGTTCACACAGGAGTGGGTGGGGATGACCAAGCCATTTTCCCTTTCCTAGAGGCCCCTTTTCTAACTGGCAGCTAACTCTTGGGGTAAGCCAGGCCTGCTAATCCTAGCAGTGCAGTAGAGGTCTCTGCATATAATTAAACTACCAAGGCAAAGGGGGCAGGATGCACTAAACAAATGCTTTGGTGATGGTGTGGAGCTGCCGTTTCCTATGAGTGATGCTGGTCAAGGTTTGGAGGAGCTCAGGGCCCAGAGGTGTTTGAGACCATTCCAAAGACTGTGCACATCATAATGTAGCCACCTCCCTCTCTGAACCTCCTGGGAGGTGAAGAAGCTTGAATTCATTTTTTAAGTGATGCAATGTCTATCACTGATGGTGGGTATGCTTCTTGGAGGCAAGGGAAAGATGAATCCTGTTATGTAATCCAGAAGATGTAGGATGCTTGTCATTGTGTTATGTCTTCTGAGATCTCATTCCTTATCTCTTTTGACATTGTTTATTTGTTCCCCATGACTTCCTAAGTGTGTTTATCCTCCTCTTCAGTCCAAATATTCATTTCGGTGTGTTTTATAGAGATGGCCTAATATTCATAAATTTCTTTAATCTGTTTTTAATCACTGAAAGTTTTTATTTCACCTTCAATTTTAAAGGATGCTATTTTTGAAATGAACAGACTTTTTCTGACTTAAATGTCAGACCTACCCAAAGTTCAGTAATATGCTTATAAATAAGTGGGCTAAAATATCAGTTTTAAGAAGCACTTCAGGTTTTAATCAAAATCCACCAAAACGTGAAAGTCTGAATTAAGTCGGAACCTCCACACGAGAGGCTTCAGATCTCATTCTCCACTCGCACCAGGGCCTCCTCTTTGACTATGTCGAACACACCCAGTGAAACAGCTAATTAACAAAGGGACAGCAACATGGACATAGGCCAAAGTGAGAGCAAAGCATCTGGTCCTAGGGATCAGTGGAAGCTGAGATCCTAGCCCCACATTGCCATGTCATGAAGACTTCTGGGTCCAGTACCTGTTTGCCTATTAACCCCACTTGCTGGCCATGATCCTGACAGAATGGGGAGTTATTCAAAACAGTGACTTCTGATGGTATTTCTTTCTTCTTTTTAAGAATTTATTTATTTATTACGTATACAATATACAGAGGAGAGTGCCAGATGTCATCATAGATGGTTGTGAGCCACCATGTGGTTGCTGGGAATTGAACTCAGGACCTCTGGAAGAACAGTCAGTGCTCTTAACTTCTGAGCCATCTCTCCAGTTCGTGACTTCTGATGGTATTTCTAATACTGCCAAGTAGACACTCAAGTGGAGAACATGATGCCTAACAAGATAAAGGAAGAGAGATAGCTTCCAGAGCCATTGTTTTCTCCCTCCTACCAGCCCCTCCCTCTCTTCTAACACTCATTTCCAGAACCATCTATGGTGGTTTAAATAAGATGTCTCTCTCAGCTTGGGTATCTGAACACTTGGCTCCCATTGGTGGTGTTCTTTGGGGAGACTTAGGAGATATAATCTTGCCAGAGGAAGGATGTCACTGGGGAAGGACTTTGAGGTTTCAAGGGCCACCACCATCGCCAGTTCACTCTCTCTGCTTCCTGCTAGCTAATTAAGATGTAAGCTCTCAGCTTGCTGCTTCAACCATCATGCCCGCCTACTGCCAGGCTTCCCTGGAGTGAAGAGATGGACCCTTAGCCACTGGGAGGCATAATCCTAATAAGTCCTTGCCCTTGTAAGTTGCCTTGGTCTTGAAGTTCTATCACAGTTCCAGAAAGGTAACCAATCTATCACCTCCCCTGTTTATTCTGTCACTTGACCAAAAGGCTCAGGGGAACACAAAATAAGATGCTATGGGTCAGAAATGCCACTAGTTCTCCTGGGCTGCAGGCAATCCATGATCCTTGCTTTCTTCCTGTTTTCTCTGGGGCTTTAGAAACTCCCATTGTCTGGTCAGCCATGGTTGGGAGTGAGTGGGCTTACTCAGGTCTTCAGGAGCATACCCTACAGGTGGAGTCTTTCAGGTTGGCAGAAGGGTGCAGGGGTCAGAGGAGTAACTGAGGACATTCTAACAGCCATCCACCAAGACGCCAATGTCAAGGAGACAGAGTGACTTGAGTTTTTATGGCAGTCTCTTTGTCAGTGTTGGCGTGGGAGAGTATGGGAAGACACTAAAGTTTTTGGTTAATTGTGTACACCCTTGACTCACAGGCATGGCTGAGCTAACACAGGCTTGGGATACTAGGCTGTGCACTGTCAGGACAGGATAGATGTGAATTTGTGTTTATGGAGTATCTCCAGGAGATTCTTAGGGAAGATATGGTTTTGGAAAAGAATGAGCTTCTTGTAACATGTCCAGCATGGGTGCTGGAGTCACAAAGCTGATGCTCGACCCAGCCATGCCTTATAAGGTCTAAAGTGAGACACTCAAACAGGCCTCTGCCCACACACTCTTTCTCCTCCTCAAAACCCCACAAGTAGGAAAATGTGTGTTCAAGGTATGAGTGGGAATTTATACCTCTTAATTTAAAAGTAGAGTTCAAAGCAAGTACTGAGATTTGGTTCCATCATTTGTGTGTATGTGTGTACGTGGACAATTTTTAGAATAAGGAATATGAGATTGTGATGAGCTCTACTCAACAGGCAGGTATTGTGAGAGGGTGGCTGTGCCACTTCTTAGACCTCAAGGGAAGGGAAGTTGATCTGGTGGATTGATACCCACTTCTGATATCTGGGCATACCAGGCATGCACATGGTACACGTATGTACATGTGAGAAAAATGCTCATATATTTAAAGATTTCAAATTAATTATTTAACTAACCATGTTAATAATATCTAGTTGTCTAGGATGTGCCTGAGGCAGGGCATGCTCATGAACATTAAGTAAGTCCTGGTCAGTTTTGTGTACTGTGGGATGATACAACCAGCCAGGCCTACAGGGAGGCAGATACATCTCCTGGAGAACATGGAGAAGGAATAGCCAAAGAGCTGATGGAACCTGGAGCTAGAAGGTTCTGTAAAATATTAGCAGGGACATCAAGAGGAGAAATAGGGGGACCTCACTTACACTGAAGTTAAGACTTCCCAGGGGCCTGAGGTACATGGCTTACATAAGAGGGCATCTTCCTTCTTAGAACAGGGGCACTCTGGACCTCTCAAGCCATTATCACATGGTGTCACATTGGAATAAAGTCAGTTGTGGATCTTACATGAACCCAGACTCCGTTACCTGTTTGGTCTGGGAACCAGGTCATACTGAGGAGTGGTTTCAGAAAACGCTATTATGAGCCAGTCTGAGATGATGGAGAGCTGTGGTCCATCGGAGGCAATCAGAACCCGTGCTTGTGGGATGTGAATCACAATAGCTAATCCATGCTGGGGCGGGGGTTCAGGGGTCCTTCACTCTGGAGCATCTGGCTACATGGAGAGAAAGTTCTAAACAATGTCTGATTTCACAGGATTCATTTTCTCTCACGGATTGAGGAACCAATAATATAGCGGGGAGTTGTGCGTAGGCTGGCACCTAGGAACCTATTCCCTGCAGAGGAACACCTAACCCATTCCTGATTTTAGGATGAAGAAATCGCGCTTGCCTGTAGCGGATGCACCATACTGAGCTGACCCACCTTGGGACTTCTTGCCCTTTTCGGGGAGGGAATAAGGAGGCAGAAGGCTAAAGACTGACTGGGAGGGGTTGGGAAGAGGAAAGAGATGGGGAGCAAGCAGATATATGGACAAAAAAGACTTTATTTTATAAATAAAAAGTAAAAAAATAAAACTGAGAGCTGACCATTCAGTGAACCAAGATTTATTGTTGGTGGAAAAACAGAGAAGCCTGGAGAATAAACTCAGGTCAACTTCCCATCAGAATAAAGGAAGACAGTCCTTTGAAGTGGAACGGGAGAGAGCGGAAGGTTTTTGTTAATGTTTGGAGATTCATGACTGTTTGGGAAAGGATCAGATCTACCCTGGAGATGAGTCCCTAGCTTTCCAGAATTTTTGCACGGGGGAGTTTTCAGTCTGGGTTAGAAGTACGCCCAGTCTGGGTGGTGCTGGTGTGTGTGTGGGGGCGGGGGCACATATTCTGGCACAGATCATAGCAAAGTGGTGATTAGCTGCCCTGGCCAGCAGGGTCTTCAACGTGGACCTGAAACTGGGGGTGAGATAAATGAAGAAATAGGAACACGGAGGAATTTCCATTCAAGCTCTGGCACACTTTATTTTTCTAGCCATCATCCTTTAAATAGAATCTCAGAGTGTGAAAGAATGCACGTAGCTGGGAGGAAGAGGAGGATTATTCAAAAAGGTGGCAAACCTGAGGTTAGCGGTAACATACAGGGTAGAATTGATACGGAAATCTATCTGTTCTCAGTTGAATGCCTGGAGAATGTCACCTGCTGGTCTGAGAGGATCAAAGCAAGCCACCTGGATTCATGGCCTAGCTTAAAACTATAGGGCTAACAGAAGAAGCTAATTTATAAACTGAAAAATGGCTAAGCTAGGCTTTGGCTCCCGACAATTAGCCAGGGGTAGGTAGAAGGGTCAGGGTAGGTGCAAAATGGTCTCCTTTATGATTCAGCCCATGCTGCCTCTCCTATGTTCTCCTGACCTCACAGAAGTAGCAGAGTTCCCTGGGGTCCGTGTGACTACCGAGGTGGCCAGCTTCTCTGAAAAAGAACACTGGTTGGCAGAAAAGACTGCCATTTAGAGCACCTGCTTACAGACCCACAGGCTGAAACCCTGCAAGGGGAACCTCACAGTTCACTGATTACCCTGCATGCCCCGTTTCCTCAACATGGCTCTGACAGGAGGATTGTGGGGTAGTCCAGGCATCTCCAGGAACCTCCTCTACTTTGTAGGTGGAGTTGGACATCATTATCAGAGCTCCGCACTGAGCTATAGAACTTCCCGCCGCCAGTCACCTACCCTGCAGCGGGCTCTGTAGTTTTCTGCTTCCAGTTTAGAAGCAGCCACAGGGGCTAGTGCCTGGTGGCTAGTGTGAATTTTCATTAAGAATGAGTGAGCCATGGGCAATGGGAAGAGCTGGCTTCTGATAGGCCCTAGACTTGGGGTACTATCCTCTTGGGAAGGGGGGCCCCAAGAACTCAGACTCCAGTCCAGTTGATGCAAATAGCAAGAGGGTTTATTGAATTTCGTCTGTACAGGTCGGCTACCTCTTTGCCTCGGGAGCAAGACAGCAGCCTCCATTGACAATCCCACATCCCATTTAAAGGCTAAAAAACCACAAAATCGGGGGCTGGAGAGATGGCTCAGCGGTTAAGAGCACCGTCTGCTCTTCCAGAGGACCCGGGTTCGATTCCCAGCACCCACATGGCAGCTAACAACTGTCTATAGTTCCAGTTTCAGACAAATCCCAAGGCAAATAAATAAATAAATAAAGTTTAAAAACAAAACAAAACAAAAAAACACAAAATCACCATAGCAACTGGGGCAATACATGGTTGGTCACTTAAAAGTCATACTATAATCATAAAGTTGCTCACAATAGTCATGGGTAAGGTCAGCTGGGGGCTTTTCCAGGGTTTTTTTTTTTTTTTTTTTTACAACCAGGTGTTGGTCACAGCTATTCCGCTCAGAAATTCTGGTATTTTAATCTCAGGTTCGACCATTATGTCCTCATGGTCATCTGAGTTGATTACGGCCATCTGGGCTGGGTCACTCTGTTTCCTGGAACAGACTTTTAGATTTTAGTTCCTTGTTCTCATGGGGGTGCTCTGCCGAATACTTGAACTGAATGCCTGGGTCAGGCCTTAGAACTTAGGGTCTTTCAGCTTGCACTGCCTTTGCCCCTCTCCCATCCTGGGCCCAGGCTGGTGCTTTCAGTCTTCCTTTAAGGCTGTAGGGTGATAGATCTAGACACATGTCTTCTTGCTTCTCATCCTACCTTCCAGGTAACCAGAGGTACAAATCTAAATAGTAGCAATGTTCTGGCAGGAAGAAGCCAATAAGGTTGGCATGTGGACATGGAGCCAATTCTAGGAGTTCATCTTAGTTGAGACCCAACACCTGCCAGCCGGGACCCTGGGGTTCTGTGTGCATGCAGTGGCATTCTGGCTCACTTCACTGTGGCCTGGAAAGAAGTCCAGTGTTGAGCTCTTACCCAGGCCTCTACAAGGTACAGAGAAGCCTCTCATACCTCTTTCCCATCTGAGCCAGGCAGGACTCCCGTGTGAGACAGACAGACTAAGGTGTAGCTGTCCTGTGCTATCCACATATGTCCTCTGAAGTCTGATGACTGGGGCCTGATTTCAGGGCTAATTACAGGGAGGCTTTAATTTGTTTGTAGGTTGTTACATTTTGTTGTATAAACCAGAGAGGTGGGCAGCTTCCAGCCATTCACTCATTGTGCATGGTTCGAGCAATATGAGGGCAAGTGGAGCTGCCCTGTGGCCTTTGCTGGGCCAGCAGTGGCACCAGTGTGAGCAGCCAGCGCTTCAGGGCCTCGTGTGAGAAATGACACAGGGACTTGTCTGCCAGTCATCGTGGGAGCCTGTCACTTTATTCCCTTTCCTTTCTCGGGAAGTTGAATATAGTTTCTTTAAAAAAAAAAAAAAGAAAAAAAAAACCAGCAACAACATAAACAACAACTTGACTTACTCTTTTTAAAAATAAATAAAGCCTTAACTTTGTATTAATTCTTTGAGAATTTCATACAATATGTTTTGACCCCTACTCCAATTTCTCCCAAATCTAACCGGCTTCCCTACCCACCTAATGTTGTATCCTTTTTCATTTTTAGCACCCACTGAGTCTCATTTGTGCTGCACATGTATTATTAGACATGTGGCCCGCTGCTGGAGCATCAGTGACTCTCGGGGGCACACTAAAAGAACACTGACTCTTGCTCTTCCGTTTGCTCTCAATTACCAATAGCCATTTGGCAAGATGCTGGCCTCCCTCTCCATGCTGGGTATTGTCTGGCTGGAGCTAGATCAAGGTTTTGTGCATGCTTCTGTGAGTTCACACATGCAGCTGTCTTCTGTGTCCCAAAGATGCTATTTCCTTGTGGTCACTCACTACTCTGCTCCTTTACAATGATTCTTAAGCCTTATAAGGAGGGGTTGTGATATAGATGTCTCATTTATGCTCCAGCCTTCTCCTCAGGTCTCTAATTCTGTCTCCATCATTTGTGAATGTCTATGTTAACTTCCATCTACTGCAGCTAGAAGCTTTTCTGATGATGGCTGAGAGATACGCTAATCTATGAATATAAAGATAAGTCATTGGGAACTAGTCTAATACTATGGTCAGTTAACAACAAAATAAACATAGTATATCCTCTTCTGATGCCCATGACCTCTATAACCATATCTTTCAATAAATATCAAGAAGCACAGGGTTCAGCAGTTACGAGAACATACTCCTTTTCCAGAGTTCCCAAGTTCAGTTCCCAGCACCCACATCATGTGGCTCACCACTACCTATCACCCCAGCTTCAGTGAACCTAACATCACTATAGACACATACACGCAATTAAAAATAATAAAAATAAGGCTTCTTTTTTTTTATATAAAAGTACAGTACAGATGTGCTGCCTTGCAATTTATAGAACGTACCACACAGTACAGTGTGTGTTCTTATAAAGTAAACTTATTATGTTTATTCTGCCCCCACAACTGGTTGACCCAAACCTGGTGCCACATATATTGTCTTCTTAAAAGATCATTGCCATGTATAGACTTTTAACAATAATAAAGATCTACTCCCTCACAGTGATCTCCTAAAGAGGGCTCAAGTAACTAAAAAGGGCTAGAGATGCTTGCTTTCCTTTGATGGTTAAACATAGCATTTATACCAAGTCTGAATCTTTTTGAGGTGATAAAGAATGAAAGATATGCATGTAAGTCAAGCATTTAACCCATTAAAATTGCTCTCCAGTTGAGGAGAAGCTGGTTTCCCACTGCAGACCGGCAGTAGATGCCCCACATTGGGCGACAGTGTTGGCACTAATGTGAATTCAGCTCTGCTGGAGGACAGCTGACTGTCTTTTACAGGGACAGGCAGGTGGCTGTGGCTCATAGGATAAGAATTCTGTCCTGTTGCCATCAGGCTCCTCAAAAAAAAAATTGAAGAAATTTCATCACCAACTTTTCTTTCCCAGTAGCTGTGCCTTTCAGAGTCTAACAAGAATTTCTGCTATAGTCCATTAAGACTAAGCTTACTCAGTTGTCTTTTCATTAAGCTGAATTAGCTGTGTATGAAGCACTGAACTTTGCACAGGATTTTACAGGCAATAGCAAGCCATGGTCCCTGTGTGTTGAGTGTCAGCCCTGACTCTATGATACCAACAAAACAGGGGGAGAGCTTGTGCTAAGGTTATGGCTGTGGAAGGGTCAACCTTAACTGTCCACATGGCACCAGGAATCGTCAGTGCAGAAGGGATACAATTTAGGGGAAGGGAATTATTTAATTAAAAATGTGTAAAAATAATGCTTTGTATTTGATCATGGTGGTTATTAAATTGCTTTTCCTATATTTGACAAGCTTTACAGAAAATGTTCTCAACAGAACAACTGCTAAAACCAAAATGAAATGTGTTATGAAGCGATATGCCTTCCTTGATATTCAGGTGTAGTTCAGTCTCATTGTGGTCAACTCAAGAGTGTGGGGTTGGGGTTGAAATTCTATTTGCTTCAGTTTGAAAACTTATTAAGAACCATAAAGGTTTTTTATTGAAAAAAAGAGAGTGTTTGTGTGCATGTGTAAGTGTGTATGTCCACTTGCATGTATGCATGCATGCTGGTGAATGCCATATCTTGCACAGAACAGCTCAGGAGTTGGTTTTTTCTTTCTGGCTTGCTGAGGCAGGCTCTCTCTTCTTCTTTCTGCCTTTCTAGGCTTTTCATCACTGAATGTCACTGGCTCACAAACTTGTGAGAGAATCTCCTGTCTCCTCCTCTTACCTTTCCATAGTATCATCACATGCAACTTTTTGTGGGTTCTGGAGATCACATGCAGCATGTTGGGCTTGTTTGCTGAGTGCTTTTACTCACTGCATTTTCTTTAAGAACCAATATTTTAGAGAAATTTTTAGTCTGCAGATGAGTAAATCCAAGGGAAACAGAGAGCTAGATGCAGCTACAATGACCTGCACACCATTTACAGGAGAATGACATCATCCTTGCCTCTACACCATTCCCAAGTGCAGTGATCAGGCAGGTTTGCTGTTGATTGTGGTGGCTTTTAGGGAGGGAGCAGCTAGAATCTTGTGGGTTTCTTTTCCAGTTCTCTGGTGACTTGTGAGTGAGGCACCTTTTTCTATGCTCATGGTCCTTTCAGGTACTTCTTCAATCAAGAAGCTATTCAAGCTATTGATTCTCTCTAGTGGTAAGCTGCCATTCGCTTCCCCTACTCGTGGATCTATGGAAGTTACTCATATTTGCTCCCTGTGAGGCATCATCTGGAATGTTGAGCACAGACCATTTTTGTGGCGACCTTGTCAGCTGCTCTTGTTCCCAGTGATAGGAGTTTGAAACCACGGGGGAAGTTTTCTTTGCTCATCCTTGCTCTTTGTTTAGCATTTTCAGTTTTTATCATCAAGTGAAGGACTCGTCCTAAGGTCATGAAAACACTTTCTTTTTTTATTTTCTCTGAGCTTCATCATATTTACATGGTGTACATTTACACATACACACATGTACATGTAAACAGGCACACCCTTCCACACTCACACACACACATGCATACTCAAGAGCTGTTCCCATTCCACTTTGTTTCCACAAGATAAGATTGGCTTATGTGTCATTAGTACAAAACTTAGCAAAAAGAAAGTGATAGAAGCAATCCACTTTGTGACAAACACCGTTACAATCCACATGGTGATGTATGCTTCACCGATTCAGATCATGGATCCAGATCTAATAGTTTCCTAGGTGGTAGTCCCATGCATCTTTAGACAGTGGTTCCTAGATATTTATGAGAGCAATGAAGCCAATATAAAATGTCTTACTCTTTGTCTTTCTCTTTTCCTAAACTGTTTGATTAGTTTCGTATGTTAACTGGTGTTACACAATGCACACACTAATTCACCGGTGACTTCTCATTTTACCAGTTCCTGTTTGGAACAGTTACTTCTTCTCATGGTTTTCACAAACTGGCTTTTCATTATGGTGAATGTAAGATTTGGCTATTCCCGGGCTGGAGAGATGGCTCAGAGGTTAAGAGCACTGACTGTTCTTCCAGAGGTCCTGAGTTCAATTCTCAGCACCCACATGGTGGCTGACAACCATCTATAGTGAGATCTGGTACCCTCTTCTGTATACATGATAAATAGAAAAATAAATTTAAAAAAAAAAGATTTGGCTATTTCCTCTGTAATCAAGGGACTCAGTCCAGAGCTAACAAATATGTACTCAGTTCCCCATTTTCTTGCTGATCAAGGGTGTGTACAAGTGACTTCAGTCATGGCTCTATTGCTTGAAAAGTTCTTACAGAGTAAAGCTACTGACTCTAGGGAAAGGCAACGGAATGCCATAGACTGCGCCATCTCTAGAGGCACAGTATGGAAACAGTGCTCGGTCCCCTGCTCTCAGGCTGGATGGTACACTTGCCTGCAAATGCGCCTTTTTCATATTGACTCACACTGAAAATCATTGAAGCAATGCAGGATTCGGAATGCAAACAATAGGAGCAAAGGACTGAAGGGGCAGCGGGCACAGGAGAGCCAGGGTGGAAAATCGTTGGCATAATTTGCTAAAGTTTGTCACATGGATGTTAGCAACTAGAACTTTGTGATGAGTGAGCCTTCACCTTCTTCTAAACATTTTTACATTGTATTCTACAAGCTTAGAAATAAAAATAAAACTTTATTGGCTAGGAGTCCTTCCTGAAGCTATCATAAAGTGAAAGATGTCTATTGTGGTGTCTTGCCATTTTCCTCACCTGTCTGATAAGAACAAGGGTCTCTGACCTTAAGACATAAAACAAGAGGTTAAAATAGAAGGAAATTCATGGAAAATTAAAATAAAAAAAAAACATATTGGTTTCCTCTGATCTCAAAGCAAACATGTGTAGTGCCTCTTTCATTAATACATTATCTTTAGAAAGTGCCCTGGGTTTGTCGGAATTGAAATAAGATTCATTTAATCAGCGATCGCAGTTCATCTGTTAAATTGCAGCACTTTGCTCTCCATTTGTGAAATAATCTTCAGACTAATGAAGTAAGGTCAATTGCATGCAGTTTTATTCTAGCCAAATTGCTGTTAATTGCATCAAAGGCTTTGGTAAGGTCAATAAATGTTGGCTTTTTATATCTTCTCTTGAAAGTGGCAGAAAATAATCTTCTTTTCTCTGTAATGCATTCAGACCTGGGGCAGCGTGGAGCAGGAGGCCATTAGATTTGCATTACCTGATCGGAAAATGTTCCATTTTCAAAGAATCGGAGGAAAGACCTGAATTACCCAGTGCTTCTAGTAGAGACACCTTATCCTAAGTGCTCCTTTGTCATTCCTCAGCAATGGCCCCAGCAGAAACCCATGCCATGTCCTCCACCCAAAGACCTGTGTCTTCTAAACAGATCTAGCTAGATGGTAGACTTGGACTTTCTTATATTTTCGTGATCATCTGACTAAAGCGAGTCAGAGTTCTCTCAATTTTTCTTACCCTGTCCTGGCTTTGCATGACTTGGGACCCAGAATTTTTACTAGGGATGATGAAGTAAGGGAAAGACACATGGACACAGAAACAGAAAAGCTGAAATTGGATGGACCATGTTGCTCAGGTAGAAGAGCCTCAGAACTCCAGAAGCAGATCTATTATATACAGCAGAACAAGGGGATGCGTTTTAGCTAATTCTGGCGAGTGTTCTCTGTAGGAGAGAGTCTTCAGACCACAAATGGGAAGAAAGCTATGCTGGGCATTTTCTGCACATACTGTCAACATCTACACATGGATTATAAAGGAAGGCTCTGCCGTTTCTCTGAGCCTAGACTGGGGAAGACCTTGTGATTTCCCATGGGTCTAAGCATTGAGGTCCTTAACAATGGCTATGCCAATGGCAAATAATACATACCCATTTAGAACTTTACTTGCTCTCTGCATTGCCCCAAACAGTATCTGCCTGAAAGCCTATCCAACACATTTTATGGCATGAGATGTTTGAGCTGGCAGACCTTGGAGATGCTATGTAATTAAAAAAACCAAGATACTAGGATCCATGGTTGATTAGGGCTGAACTGTGTCCCTGTTACTGCTGCTGAATTGACAGGAGTCCTGGGATTTAACTCCAAGATCGGTGTACTCACAACCACCTGGGTTTGCACACTTTTGGTTCTCTCTCTCTCTCTCTTTCTCTCTCTCTCCCTCCCTCCCTCTCCTTTTTTTTCTCTCTCTCTTCTTATCTCTTCTCTTCCTCTCTGAGAGAGTGAGAGAGAAAAAGAGAGAGATAGACAGAGACAGACAGAGACAGGGAATGGGACCTATGTGTCATATGAGCTATCATAAAGGAAACCTGGGGAGCAGTAATTAAAAGATGCAGAATGACAGGAGAGCCACGGTAGGAGGTGAGAGCTGGTGGGTGGTGCTGGCATAGTGCCAGAAGTAGGAAGTTTGGGGCCAGTGACCAACTCCTGAAAAAGTTGCACACACCCTTTCTGGCTTTTGCACCAACATAAGGTCATAGCTCTCAGAGAGTATGTTTGATATATCAGCTGCTAATAGTGACTTCTAGTCCCAATACACAGTGTCTCCTCTGTAACACAGACCTCAACAATATCCTTCCAGTAGCTGCTACACTTGAGAGATTTGATGTATGCCCCATTGAAAAGACTGAAGACACAGGAGGGCACTGGTCCTTTCAGGGAATTACTGTGTCTCTGGCTCAGGGGCTCTGCGTGCTTCATTACACAGTCAGAAGGCTAAACACCTCATCAAAGTGTCCACTCATACAGGTGGCATTTTGTAGCTGCAGGTCAGCTATTGCCACTAGGCTAGGTAGTGCATCTTTTTAATCTTAGCACTCAGGAAGCAGAGGCAGGCAGATCTCTGGGAGTTCGAGGCTAGCCTTGTCTGGAGAGTGAAAGTTATAAGGAGAAACCCTGTCTCAAAAGACAAGAAGAAGAAGAAAAAGAAAAAAATGTGCAGAAAAGTAGTTTGGGTTCCTGCCCTGAAGCTGGTAGGATTTGAACTTCAATAAGGACAGCAAGAGAAAACCAGGCGTGACATGTGGTGGTCTCACTCTTCTCTGCTTTAACCCTGTTTTTTAATATCCTGCTCCCCTCACCACGTCTCATTCTTTATAGCACCTTTGAAATCCTATTTATAATGCCATGTGTTCTCCACTAATGGACATGAAGAGGATGAAGAGGCATTGTCTATTTCCCTGATCTTGTCAGCCCTCAGAACAATACCTGGCATGGAAAGCCCTCAGAATCATTGTTGAGGAAGTGGATGCACTCATGAGTGGGAATAGATAGTAACTGCTGAATTCTGTGTGTTGAAGTCTGAATGGTGACTTCTTAAACACTGGGGTCATCTCCCAAAGCAGGCCAGGTCATCTAGCCCGTTGACACCCAAGTAAGACTCATTACTGAAGGCACCAGTATGTCCCTACACTGACACATATCATAGGTGGTAGTTTTGAAAACAACTGAAATGGTTCCCAGATAAAGTCTACCACTGTGGCTCTTGGTTGTGTTAATAGAGGCAGCATTTGGGGAGCACTGGATTTTAGGACCTGTCTTATGGAAGAGTGATTCTGGAGACATTACATCCCACAAGCATTGAATGACAAAGACCCTAGGAACTCTGCTGCTGAAACTGCATTCCTAGTCTTGGTGCTGAAAGATATATAATGTGTTCAGTTACCTTAGCATCAGACAACATATGATAGGTGCATTGTGATTGGTCAAGGGCATGTTACTGAAGAATACAAACATCTGAATGGAAGGTGGGTGTCTGGGAGGCTGTAGACAGGCAATAGGATGCTTTGACAAGGTGGTTAAAATGATGCAGCAGCTGCCCACAGACAGGCTGTGTGCAGAAGGAAGCTTGTGTGGCTGCTTGGCTTAGAGATGTGAGATTTTTCAGTTAGTCTCCTCTTGGCTCACTTTACTATGCTGGTGACTATCTTTCAAGCACATAAGAACTGAAACTGGCATGTGTCTCTTCTCAGATTGCCATTTAGTAGTTTGAAGCCTAGGCTGTGCTAACTCAGTCTTGAAATCCTTTGGGTGCAGGGTACCACTGTTCAGTGCAATTCAGGGATAACCCACCTGCTTCTTGGGAAATACATTTCCAGAATTGCTCTAGTTATCTTTTTATTGTTGTAAAGAGACACCATGACCACAGCAACTCTTATAAAGAAACCATTTAATTGTGATGGGTTGCTTACAATTCAGGGGTTCAGTCCATCATGGTGGGGAGCATGGAGGCATGCAGGCAGGCATGATGCTGGAGAAATAGCTGAGTGCCCTACATCTTGCAGGCAAGAGGAAGTTGACTGTCATATGAGTGTGAAACTTGAGAAAAAGATTGCCCTCACAGTGACACCCCATTTAAAGGTGTACCCTCCAGCCTCAAGGTCTGGATTAAAAGCATGTATCATCCAGCTTTCTCCAACAGGGCCACACCTCCTAATAGTGACACTCCCTATAAGCTTATGGGGGCCAAATGCATTCAAACTTCCACAGGCCCCATGTTTGTCCTCATTTCAAGGTTCCTTCTTTGATCCTTCTTTGAAGTAGCTACTCTTACCCTTCTCATTTTATAACATAAGTGTCAGGCTCGGTGTTACCCCTACTGAACCCAAACCAGCACAAGATAATCCTCCAAAGACACAAATCACAGACTTGAAAACTGACCCAGAGGGAGCCTAGACAGAATGGTGGATGCGATATTGACACTCAGAAAACACCTTGATCTAGTGATTCTTAATGAGTATATTTGTCACACATCTGTAGGCTCAGTTCTATAGGAAAGACTTGAAAGCTCAGTAGGAGTTAATACCTTGTTTTAAGTTGTCCAGCTATGGCTGTGAGCTATTTCTAAGAGTCCAGCATGTGCGATGAATAATTGTGTCTCAGGGGCGGAAAAAAAAATCAACTTGTTGATATGGTATAAATAAATTAAGAGGAGGCCTCAGAATAACAGGAAACAGCTTAATTCCCTTCCCTCCATGCCCACTCTCCTGAACAAGAACAAACAGGCAGTGGGAACAGATGAGGGAGGGATGCCCCATGACCAGACATACTTGGACATCAGGTTTCCAGGCACGTAGCCTGTTTGAGCACAATGGAGGAGCAAGGGAGGAGATAACAGGTGTCTGCCTGGGTAACTACCTGTGTCTTGTGATTTGTGAGTGACACAGAGGTCTCTTTCCCAAATTGCAAACAAAGGGCCAAGAATCATCTGCACAAACGGGACTCCTCCCACTGACAGGGAGGTGGTACAGACACTAGCCCCATGCTTGCTAATGGTCCAGGGAGACTGCATCCCTGGTTGCATGGTAGTGTGGATAGTCAAGCCCTTTCCCCAATAACCTTTACTTAGATACAGCATGTGGCTGAGGAGAGAGAAATAAGCACATTAACACACCTCCACGTGAGTGAGTGCTTCAGTTGATCTGAGAACACCCCTCAAGAGGGTAGGAGATGAGCAGGTAACATGGACCAAACCAGAATCAAAGATGCAGACTTTAGATGTGCTCAGGGCTTGCTCCAGCAGAGGCTTGGGCTTGCTTTCAAGTCCTTAGATTAGATTTTTCAGACAGAATTGTTTCAAGTAGTCAGGACTTTAAAGGCTGGCTGCTCCCTGATTGTAGAGCTGTAAGAAGCCATCTTGCAGAGTAATTTGAAGCATCTGACTTTTTGTGTTGAGAGGGAACCTTGGCTTACCTTACTGGGAATAGGATCATTGTAGAGCATAGAGTCTTCTGAAAGGAAGGCAAAATGACATGATTGATGGCTTCCCATGTATAGTGCTGAACATTCAGACTGACTTGCATGACCTCCCCCTGGGGTCTCTGTCACTCTCTGGAAGTTTGGCCTTGTTGATTTATCTGTTGGGATATGGAACAAAGGTGCTATATAGTTTAAATATATATTTCTAGGAGAACAGAAGGCATTAGTAAATGTGGTCCAATTCTCATTTGCAAACAGAAGCCAAAGATTTCAGCTAAATCTGGAAAGGACAGTCACCAGCACAGGAAAGAGAGGCCTCAGAAGTTTTGTGTGCTAGTGCAGCTTCTAAAAGACACAACTGGTGTACTTGAGTTCCCACTACCCAGGAATGGGTCGCACAGAGGTGTGTACTTGCACACCATTGACTCTGCTCTGCCTAAACATCTCCAGACAGCCAAGTTGCATAGGTATCTGGGTTTCTCCAGGCTGACCCCGTTCTTTCTTCTCAGGATCCCCTGGAGCTGCTCTGAGGAATGCAGTTACCTTCTCTGACCTGTCTGCCACATCCACACTACAGTGAAAAATTGCCCAGCTCTCCTGCTTCACATCCCAACCCCCCTGTATTTCATTGCACCCTTTGATTATGTCTTCATTTTACCTGATCCTTATCCCTTCCCTTTATTTATTCTAAGTTTGAGCAGAAAGGGAAAAAAAATCGATATTACTGTGATGAATTAACAAAGCCAGAGAGAAGCTAGTTGTGTAAAGGGATGAGATAAGTGGTACCCAAGACTGAGGAGTGGTACCCAAGATGCTGCCTCCTCTTCTTGGTAACTCTTGTTTTTCATTAAGGCTCCAGCTTCAGGAAAATGGAAAAATAACTCCTTAATCTGGTTCCACTGTTCTTATTAAGTTCATTCTTGCTGGTGCAGATCTGCATTGCATTATATAGCATGAGGCCTGTGCTGACTGTGAGGCCCTCTCAAAGCTCATTCATCACATGCTAAGTGTTTGCCTGGCACTTTCTACATGTCAGAGGCTCCTCCCACCTCAACTGCTCAGCACTACCAAAAGAAACAGCTGTTAAGTTTAGACCCATTGAGAACTTTGAGGAAAATTAGATGCTTTTCAACAAGTTTATCATGTGCTCAGTTCATTCATTTTTCTTGTAGTAGGACATATATAATACAGAATGAACCAGGTTAGCTACTTTCTTTTTTTTTTAAAAAAAAAAAAAAACAAACTTCATTTATTTATTTATTTATTTGCCTTGGTGTTTGCCTGGAACTGGAACTACAGACAGTTGTTAGCTGCCATGTGGGTGCTGGGAATCGAACCCAGGTCCTCTGGAAGAGCAGACGGTGCTCTTAACCGCTGAGCCATCCCTCCAGCCCCGGTTAGCTACTTTCAAATGTGCAGTTTCATTTGAAATTTGTGCACTGAATGTCTTCTAGGATACTGTGGTCATGATACCCTTCATCCCCAAGACCTCCCCATCAGTCTTACCAGCAGCTGTCACTAGTCGCCAGCCATGGATACCCAGCATCTGACTATGTATTGAACACCCATGGGACCGCCTATGCATGGCCTTCTACAGTGTCTGCCCTTCATGTTGCACCGTGTCTCTGAGTACATCTGTGTGGTTGCATATGCCAGGATTCTTCCCTTTCTTAGGGCTGGAAGTCTTCATTTTAGCTGATGGACTTACAGACACTCTGACAAACAGCCTGTCTGCACTTGGGACTCAAGGCTTTCAGAAATCTGATCAAGCCCTGGAGCTCCTGATGAGGCAAGAACAGACACCACTGGCTTTGAATCAGACAGACTTCAGCTGGCATCCTGACTCTAACTGACAGCTGGCTGATCTTGGGGAGGTCACTCGACCTCTTTAGTTTCACCCTTATAAAATTCAGACAGCAATTTTAAAAATAGTATTAGTATTCCCCTTTGGACCAAAGAATTCTTTGACAAATGATAAAGGCTAATGAAAAAATGATTCACTAGGATTGCAAACATAGTTATGGTGTTTGCAAGACAAAGCTGCATCACTATGTGTGTATATGTGTGCATGAATGAGTATGCATGTACCAGTGTGTATGTATGTGTATTTATGTGTGTATAAGTATATATGTTTATTTGAATATGCATATGCATTTATGTATGTATGTATATATGTGCATGTATGTGTATGTTTAATTGCATGTGTGCATTTGGGTATGTGTGTATGTGTTTATGTTTGTGTATGTGTGTGTATTTGTATGCATATGTATGTATGTGTATGCAAGTATATTAGGGGCTGAAAGACAACCCCAGGAGTCATTCTGCCATCCATCTTGTTTTGTGAGACAGAGTCTCTTACTGGGAACTGGGATTCACTGATCAGGCCAGGCTGACTGGGAAGCCAACCCCTCCGCATCTTTTGGTCTTCACCTCCACAATACATGTATTACAAGTGTATGCTACCTTAGCTAGTAAAATAAAATAAACAAAAATAAAAACATGCGTTCTGGGGGTTCAAACACAGGTTCTCATGCTTTCAAGGCAAACACTTTACTCCTGAGATATCATCCCACTCACCCAAGGTTGTTCCTTCCTGTTACTTTCCCAATAGCCATCTCCATTTGTATGCACTGACAGGGAGGTCACACAGGACTTTCCACCCTGGTTTTTCAGAGCCCTCATGGACTTCTTGCCTCTCCTTTTCTCATGATGGAAACAGCCAAAATTATAGTTTTAGTTAACTAACCCCACAGGTGTTTGTTGATAATTACAGAATTGACATCGAAATGTGTGTTAGTGGCTCACACATACTTGGACGGAAGTTGATCTGAGAGGCATATGTACCTGTAAACAAGAGAGCTTCTTGATCATCTTCCAGAAGGGACAGTGAAGAGGGAAAGTCATACTAGAGTATTGGGAGTTGGGAGTAGTAGACTAAGAAGTGCTTGTCTAAGGAGAAGACAGGAGTGGAGGTTGGCATGAAGCCCACAGCGTTGAGTTAGAAATAGTGCAAGGGATGTTTTACTAGATGTGGAGAAAATTCTAGAACATATAGGTAGCACTAAATTTGGTGCATTCTCAGAACAGGAGTTAAATCAGCATGGCTACAGAGTGTGAACAAGTAGGCTAGATGGAAATGAAGGTTTATGTAAGACATGGGAAGACACAGGCTGCTGAGGACTTCTGGATTTATCTCGTGTGCAGTGCAAATCTTATCCTGGTTCAGATGTTTGTGCTCCCTAATGTTAATTCAAGTCATTACCTCAAGGCAAGTGTTTGAAGTAGGTCCTTAGGGTTAAATGAGTCCACCCCATGGTAGGAAGGAGAGACACTAGAGCCCTGTCTCCATTTCCCTCTGTAACATAAGGAACTATGGGTAAAGTGGTCATCCATATCCTCAAAGAGCCCTCATCAGGGTCAGAACATGTTAGAACTTTGATCTTGAAAAATGACCGCTGCTGTTTAACAAGCTTGGCCAATGGGCGTCTGCTCTGGCAGCCTGGGCAGACAGGAACACAAGTGCTCTCCAGAGGGGTTAGTCTGCTGCTTCTCAAGGCCCGTCACTGACTTTTATAGCAAACACTGCCTTTCAATCAATGGATACTGAAAATGGAGAATGAGCTAAGGATGTGTACAACTAAGGCCAGGCCAGCCTCACTTCTGGTGAGATTGGCACAGGCCACATCCTTATCCTAGTGATACCTGCTTACTAGCCTTCCCAGGACCTACTTATATTTGTAGTGAACCTTTGTCTATGTGCCAAGCATCATTTTTATTCAGCAGATACTTTCAGCAACCGACCAGCATTGGATCATTAGAGATTGTCATATGCAGTGGAAGGCCACCGAACCATGGGTCTAAACAGATGGTGGCCATTACTGTGGCTAAGCTTAATTTTGTTGAGAAATCTGAGGCCACTGATGATAGTTCTATTCTCTGGCTCTACTTTAAAAATCCTTTTTAGAGGAAAACTCCAGCACGTGAGTCCGCACTGACCAGAGAAGACCAGACTACACACTTCTTCAGCATTTCTGTATTGCTATGGCCATTCCTGTGATTTTACAATACGTATCCTCAGCAGAGAAGACTGCCTTCTTTGCAAGCATAAGGACATGAGTTCAAATCCCCAGAACCCACATGAAAAGTGGGGCATGGATGCACATACCTCCAACCCAAACATTGGGGACAGAGAAAAGCAGATACCCTGCCAGCCTAGCCAAAAAGAAAAGCATGGGACTGAATGAAAGTCACTGTATCAAGATAGTAAGACCAAGACAAGGGAAAATACACAGACCTTTTGCACTAGTCTCCATGTGTGCCCTCTATGGACTGCATGCATCCACATGTTTATGTGTGTGCATATATACCCTCCACACACATTACACACACACATATATAAGTATATATATTATACATATAATACATATATATAGAGAAAGAAATTTCCTAATCATCATGTGAGTAAAAATGAGAAGCATTATTTTTCTCCATGGATGGAAACTAACACCTTAGGGGAGTTTAAAAGCCCACGGCCCTGCTTATGTTGCATAGAGCAGTGTCCATGAATATGTAAGCCCAAGAAAGAACTCATTGCTCCATGTCCTGTGGAAGAAATTTACATTCAACTCTTCACACACACAGTGACCCTCCTGGTTAATTGGCTTGCAGTTGGTAGCTTTGGATACATGCACGGCACTCCCAGAGCAGGTCTGGTACCCACTAGTCCATAAAGCTAATCTCTCTGGTTAATAATCTGCAGCTTGAGTCTCATTAAGTGGGGGAACTAGCCATGCTTGGCTGTAATCCTCTGCATTCATTTGCTGTAATTTGGCTCCTGACTAGAGGATATTTTCTCTCTTATTGTGTGGTGGGGTTTCCTAGCATTCTGCTTTGGAAAATGGCAGTCATCTTGTAGCCTCACTTCAGAAGGGGTTCTTTAGTTGTCTGAGATACAAGCATTGTAATAATATTAGATGATAGCATCCCCTAACAGTCCCTGGCTTATATCACACACTTGGAGTTCCAAGTCATCCTTTGATGACTTGATTCTCATCATGCTGCACGGAAGAAATTCTCATCTACATTTTTCACATTGAGAAACCGAGGCCAAGAGGGAATAAGTTTGATTCGATCAGTCACTGTCATGAGATGACAACCCATGTTTACAGCGTAGTCTCCTTCTTCTTCAACATAACTCCTCAAGACAGTCATTACCTACAGAGCTGACATGCACACAGGACATCCCTCCTGGCCTGTGAAGCCACACCTATGTCTGTCTAGTAGATAGAGCATGGTGGGGGAGGAAGGGGAGTCAGGTACTTAGCTCTGTTAGGTGTGATAAGTAATTCATGAAGGGCAGGTCAAGATGGAAGAGAGGAGGCCAGTAGTAGAAAATGCATGCTGAAGTACTTGTGAACTCCCCTTTTAAAGGTTTATTGTATTATTCATTGACACATGTCTTGTGAGGATGTGTGCATGAGTGCCCTCAGAGACCCAATGTGATTGTGGAACCACGTGGAGCTGGTGTTACAGCTGGTTGTGAGTCACCCAACCAGGGTGCTGGGAGCTGAACTGAGACTTCTGTAAGAGTAGCAGATGCTTCTAACAGCTGACTCACTGCTCCAGCCCCATGCATCTTCTAAAAAGCTAACAAGGATTGTGTGTCTTCATGTGTACGCCTGTGTGTGTATAAATATGCTTATATGTACATTTATGTACAAATGTGTGCAAATAGAGTGCAGACATGAGTGTAAGGTTCTAAAGTGTGATTGGGTGGTCCTTGTCCTACCCGCCTGCTTTTCCAGAGCTCTATTGTTTTTCCAAGTAGCATTATGGGATGGATGCAGGATCATACCTGTGTGCCTCAGAGGGAGGCCAGTATGAGGCCTGTGCTTCGGGCTCACTACGTCAAAGGACCTGTATGGATCTTCTCGGAGGGTACTATGTCTTTGGGGACGGGGTGTGTTCCATTGCTCTTTTGGGGTTTCAGAAGGGGTTTCTATTTGTGGTTTTTCTTCCTTCCCTGGCACCTTGGCACAGTGTCTGAATTATAGCACTTAGATGGCAGGGGAGGGCTGGACACAATAGAAGCTGCAATGTAGCTGCTTTTGAGTTATGGCTGCCTTCACTTTCTGCTTCTCCAGACTCTAGAGCAGCTAGCCATGGGTTTCCCAGCAAGCACCTTGCCTCCTGCCTTGCTCTTTTGTGGCTGTGTGGGGGAAGGTGTCAGTATTTTTAGCTGCCATAGAGGTGTGTGTGTGTGTGTGTGTGTGTGTGTGTGTGTGTGTGTGTGTACTGTGATCATCTGCCTCTGCGTGTATACCCATGTGTCTCTGCAAAGTGCATGTGCACATTTGAACTCGGCTGCTTGGTTGAGTGCCAGCCACACTTACCTCTCCTCTTCCAGGTGGATTTCCATGTCTTCCACAATAGCTTTTGCTCTGAGCCTCTGCTTGGTCTCCTTGTTTCTGGGATAGTCACTGGCAGCAAGAGAGCATGCATATTTAAGTGAGCCTTTGTTGCAGGTGGCTCCCATGGGCCTCCTTCTGTTTAGTGCTATATGCTCTGAGCAGGCCCTTATGGTCTGTGGCAGAAAGAAGCATCCTGGTTGTGGGGCTAATAGTGCTTAATGGTGGTCCTGGCAAGCCATGGTTTATACACCTCAAGTTGCTCACTTTTGAAATGAAGGTCACCAGATGGCAGAATGTAAACTGCAGCATTTGGGGCAAAGAGTTAGCTGGACTGCACTAAGCATCCAGGTAATTTAGCAGACAACCTGCTCTGACAGGAAAGTTTACTAATCCATGTCCAGGAATTTGAATTGCTCCACTAGGGTGGTGATCACAATAGCCAGAGATTGCTTTTGTTGGTGTTCTTCATATATTTCCTAGTAATTGTTTTTATATAAATGTTTTGTGTGTATGATATGGATATGTGCACATGCATTTATGTATGTGTACATTTACATGTATATTTGTCTGTGCATTTGCATGTGGAAGCCCATGGTTGATGTCAGGAGTCATTCTGGATCATTCTCTGTGTGACTGAGGCAGAGTCTCTCAATCAAACCCAGAGCTCACCAAAATGGTACTAGCCAGCTTGCTCTCAAGATCCCCTGTCCCTTCCTCTGCCTCTGGGCTGCCACTGTATGTGGGTTTCTGGGATCAAACTCTGATTCTTACACTTAACTACTGAGCCACCTTTCCAGCCCATCTCCTTGACTCTTTAGCAGAGGGCAGCCTCGCCAGCCAGCCAGCCACTGGGGTCAACTTTTTCTTTCTTTTCTGTGTGAATGGCCTCCTAAATTTGAATATTCCCCTTGAAAACTTCCAACCTGCCAAGCCACGGCTGGGAAAATGTCACCTGATTCAGAGCATAAGGATGAAATTGTTGATGAGATGGCACACAAGTGACAGGCATGAGCTGCTACTGACATGGGACTGTTTCTAGTGAGATCCAGGGTGAATAGTCAGAAAACTCCCATCCCATCTCTGGCAGAGGCTAGCCCAATAAGAGCAAATGCTATGGATAGTATGGTGTTTGCTCAGGCTGGTCTCCTGCTCTGCTGCACCCATAAAACTCCTGTTTCCCACCCCCTTCTCTGCAGCCTTACATGCTCCTGTTTTCTTTAGTTTCTCTAATTAACAGACCTGCATCTTTGTTCAGATCCACTGGTAAAACATCACTTAGCACCAAAACCTTTGCCATATATCACCTTGCAGGACATGGTCATTATTCCTGAGTGTAGAGCATAGTGACTTTTAGTCAATTTTGATATAAAGAAGTAAGTGTGTGCCATCAATAATCACCAGAGAAAATACAAAAAAAAAAAAAAAAAAACCACCCTGCTTTTCCCCTCACAGATTTATGATTCAGCAGCATTAAAAATGTGTGAGTGGATTCTTCAAAGCCGTGCCTGTCTCTGCCATTCACAAAAAGACTCTCTGTACTTGGCCTCTAGGCCTCCATTTTTGTTTGTTTTCTAATTATCCTCACTACATACTATCCTGTCCTGGCTCCCTGGGATATTGTGCCTTAACTCATCAAGGCTCCCTGTGTCCCTCCAGACAAAAGACACTTGTCATAGTTTTATGGTAAAGAACAGAGAGCTGAATGGATGGTAGCATCACTATGTGGTGGCAGGTCTCACATTGAGGTCTTTATACAGTCCAGTGGGCCCTCCAGTGACTCGGTGTGACATCCTCCAACCTCAGGTCAGTGTAACATCCCCCGACCTCAGGAATGTCCCTATACAATGTGTAAAGGCTTGAAACTTAGGGCCTAACACTGGTGGCGCCAGCAGCAGACTTAGTCTTTTGGAGAAGAATACTATTAAGTTTCTGATCGACTGTAGGACCCTGACCTTGGCAGGGAAGACATGGAGGTATGGATGGGGATTGGTACCTAGACTCTAACAAGGCATTGAGAGGGAGAAAAAGAAAAGTAAAGTCACATGACAGGAAGAGCCTGGTTCACAGGGCCTACTGTAGTTGAAGGAGGATCTCAGACCACCTCCATGTTGCCTTCTTCCCTCGCCCTGAGCTATTATCCATCTTCTAGTGAAAAACACAGTAAGGACCAGATGAGTGAGTTAATTGAGTTTTCCTGCCAAGAAATGGGAAGTTGTGGCAGGATTCTGATTTGACTCGTATTTCCAAGCTGTCATTTTTCATTAGGCAGTTTTTATTGAATGCCCAGCTTTAGGCCTTCTATCATAGGACCACACACCCCATTGTGGTTCACGCTCTGGGGCCTGCACAACCAGGGGTCTATGAGGCTGTGGGGAGCAGAAGTGGAGCTGAAAGGACCAGACTGGAGTTCCGAATGAGGCTCTGCTATGGCTGAGAAAGTCCTTTAATCTCAGTGAGGAAGGGCCCTCCTGTCAGCTGAGATGCTTAATGTCTCCATTTGGGCTTTTGCACTCACTACTACTCTGGAACTCAGGAACATTAGCTTTAGGTTGCTGGAACCTGTGAGCAAATGACTTAATGGGGACACAAGGCATGTAACACACACACACACACACACACACACACACACACACATCAGAGTAGGAAGTTAGAAGACTGGCATTTGGATCTCCTGTGTTCCACCCAGGGGAAGAGCTCCAAGGCTGGGTTCTTCAGAGGGCAATGCCTTTGATGATGAGATTGACAGGTGCTCTTGTAGAGAAACAGACAGTGGCCACACAGCAAGATGTCAAATCCTTCTCTGGAGTGGACCTGGTACCATGGTTTGACTCTCCTAGGCATACAGTCCTTCCTCACAAACCCTGAAGGGTGGGTGGAGCAAATGCTGCTCTGGTAAACCCTGGAGGGTGGGTGGAGCAAATGCTGCTGTGGTAAACCCTGGAGGGTGGGTGGAGAAAATGCTGCTCTGGTAAACCCTGGAGGGTGGGTGGAGAAAATGCTACTCTGGTGTCCCTTTGTTGTCTCTGTCATCTTTATGTATTTTTAAGAGATGAATGAGAAGGCTTTGCTGAAATTTGGATTGTTCTATTGATGTCTATTCATTTCTTTGATATTGCAAAAGAAAAAAGATCATAACACTTACCTATAATGAAATATTGTGCGAGTATGCATGTGAGAATCTATGCCCTGCTTCATATGCGCTGAGCCTCAGAACATGTCTGGAACAAAGTAGTTACCTTCTTTGTCCCGAAGAACCTGTGAAACTAAACCTATCAAGTTCCAGTGTGTGTGTGTGTGTGTGTGTGTGTGTGTGTGTGTGTGTGTGTGTGTGAGAGAGAGAGAGAGAGAGAGAGAGAGAGAGAGAGAGAGAGTGTCTATATGTACTCTCTCATTGTAGTGACTTGTGCTTTCTGGGCTCTCCAATAGTCCCTACCAACCAAGAGTGTCACCCTACCAGAAACACACATCCCAGTCGTCAGTTTCTGTCTTCTTTCCCTGTATGACGCTGCACTATTGTCTAAGCCATCACTTGGTCTGTCTTCATGTCAGGAAAGTTCTAGCAGCAAAATGAACCTTTGTATCCAGCTGTGGGAAAATTGGAGCCTCTTTCTAAAACTAAGGGTTTTGAGTTTTTACTGGATTCCTCTCCTAAAAAGAAAGGGGTTAGTTAGTTCAGGGTAAGAGTGGTAGCCTCTTGCATAGTTAGAGAAAGTAGGGGCATGGTGAGGCTCACGGCTAGAGCAGTTGCAATTTATTGGAGCATCAGTGATCTCTTGTATTAAGGCTAAAGCAAGCCAGACAGGGAGCTCTCTGGGAGGAGGAGGAGGAGGAGGAGGAGGAGGAGGAGGAGGAATGAGGCCTGTAACAGCCTCCAGCTCTGGGGTTGGCCTTTGTTCCAGCCACTTTTCTCATTGTGCCAAGATACCCAATGGAAGCACCTGCTTCACAGTTTGATGGTGGAGTCAGTCATGACAAGTAAGTCACAGTGGCAGGAATTGGTCATTTCAACCTGTGTCTGTGGCCTGTGACATGTGTGCCATGTCTCAGAGTCTAAAACATAGAGTTGCTTATGTTTTTTGCCCCTAAGAGGCTGATAGATGATAAGTCCATCAGATTCTACCTTGCATTCCAGTTACTTTAAGATGGGAAGGAACCCTGAAATCTTCCCAAAGAGCATCTCCCTGTTAAAGGCCTGCCTCAGAGAGGTGGGGACATCTTCCTGAAAAAGAGAATGGTAGCTAAGACTAAAAAGCAGTAGCTATGCAAGTGAGTAGACCTGGGCCCAGAGACAACATCTTAGGGAGGTGACTGTCCTCTGCTGTCTCCATGTGCTGTAGGATTTTATGTTCCATTGTCTTTACTATTAATTTTGTCAGAGGTGCTCAGACATGTCCTCTGCTAACCTTGCGTTATCATGCGCCACTCCTAACAAAATATTCTGATGCTCCCAGCCCAGTCCTAGAGACTACCTTTCCATGACACTGTCACATGCATTCAGCTTTTAGGCACCTTCTCTTTTCTTCCTCCATGGTACCTTGAAAGGGCCAGAGTAAAGCACAGGGCCTTCTGTGTACCATGCATACCCTGCCCTTTTGCTGTATAACTATACCACTGTTCTTCTTCCCCGGGTGACACTTGAGGAGTGGGTCACTGAGGGCAGAAGTCACAACTCTCTCATCCTCTACGTGGCGTGGGTATGTACCATTCAGGAAGCGGCGAGGGAGATTGTTGCATGAACAGATTGCAGTGCAGAATTATTCTCAAAACCTGTTCTTTTCTGTTCTAAAAATAGTGACTTTTTTAAAGTAATTATTAAACCCAGTTCTTTCTATATTTAAAGAATCATCACAAATATTTGGTGCAGGGGTTAGAGAGATGCTTTATCAATTAAGAGCAGGGGACTAGGGTTCAGACCCCAGCACCTACATGGCAGCTAACAGCCTTCTGCAGCTCCAATTCAGGTGTAGGGGGGAGAGGTTCTTAATGCCTTCTTCTGGCTACCTCTCTCTCTCTCTCTCTTCCTCTCTCTCTCTCTCTCTCTCTCTCTCTCTCTCTCTCTTCCTCTCTCTCTCTCCCTCTCTCTCTCTCCCTCCCTCTCTCTCCACACACATACACACATGCACAAAGGTGGGCATACATCCAAGTGGGCACCCATCCAAGTGGGCACCCATATACATAAATTAATAAAACTTGTAAATTTTAATTTAGTGCACATAAAAAAGTTGCCTAAGTGTCTCTCGAGATACCTGGAGTTATGCTTTCTCAAGGTGGGCCCTGCAGATGGAGCCCCATCCCCGTTTTGTACAGTAGAAAGTACATCTTAGGTAGAGGAATCAATCTTGTATCTCACCATGTGTTTTCTGTGGAGATTGTGATCCAGCCTACTGTACCCATGATCCAGATATGTGTCCTCCATGTGCTTGGAAAGAAAATCTGTAATGGAAAACTGTCATCCACATGGTGGGCTGAGGGAGGACATGGCTGGAGTGTAGACAGGCTTTAGGGAAACAGAGGCATGTGACCAGTACCTAAAGAGGGAGGGAGGCTGGTTCCAGGTGAAGACAACATCTCTCCATTGCCATTTAAGTGAAGTTAAAATTGGAGGACTGAGATAATCTAATGGAGTGTTCTATTTGTCAGAGGGTTATGTCTTATTTCTTGGTGATTTATTTCCTGTTCAAATATACTCTGTACTGCAAATGACATTCCAAGAGCCCATTTCTGTCCCCTGAGCACTTGAATTCCTTCCAAGTGGTAAACCTGATGTGGTTTAAGCTGGTTTGGAAAACTGTCATTCAGGGTGATGGATTACCATCCCTGCAGTGGGTGTTCAGCCTCCATAGAGTTCACAGCCCCCTCACCTTAAAGACCCAATTTGTGTGAAAATGTCACTCAATTATTTAGAAGTGCATTCCTGCTGACATCAGCAACTCCAGAGCCATAGGAGGGGGTGGGGTTCTGAAAGGCACTGCAAGGCTGCTTTCTGCATTCCCTGGAATACTCAGCTGCAAGATAGGAGCGCTTCATGGCTGGTGTCACCTTGAAACTATATTTTAGTTTGGGGTGAAAACAGAAAATTAGAAATGAGGAAAAATAAGATGGCTTTGTCAGCTTAGGGTGGGTTTAGGATTGGAAGAGTTTTCGTGAAGTTTTTTTTCCATTTTTTTATCTCGTGTGTGTGTGTGTGTGTGTGTGTGTGTGTGTGTGTGTGTGTGTGTGAGAGAGAGAGAGAGAGAGAGAGAGAGAGAGAGAGAGAGAGAACATGTATGGCCAAAGAAAAACTTCAGACACCAGTCCTCACCTTCACTTTGTTTGAGACAAAGTGCTTTGTTTGCTACTGAGTACAATTAGCTCGCTAGCCCAGGAACACCCCAGGCTTCTGGTTTCTGCTTCCCATCTAACCACGGGAGCACTTGTGTTATTGGTCAGCTTTTGCAAGAGTTCTGAGATCCAGTCTTAGGTCCACACACTTGTGTAGCAAAGCTCTTACCCACTGAACCACCCATCTCTCAACTCCCAAGGAAGTTTCTCTTCAACATTTTTACTTTGTGGAAAAGATCGTTGTTAAGATGATGGCTCCTTGATCATATGTTAGCTTTCTGTTTTGGAAAATAGACCTTTTGTGGCTTGAAATTAGAATCAAACAATAATATGTTTTATATTTTATGGTACCTTCCTTCAGAGCCTAAATATTTAGAAATCAAAAGCACAGGATCTTATCTTCAAATATATAGGCTCGCTGCTATCTCACAGATATACAAGGATAGACTGGTTTTTCTGACATCCCCAGAATTCAATTGTCAAGTTTATTCTTAGATAGAATCCGTTTAATCAAATTGCACATGGTAACTTTCCTATATAGCAAGCCAATTCTTTCTGAAAGGATTAAGTATCTGTGCTTTGAAGTCTGAAGGGCAATTATTTCAAAGCCAGATTAATGTGTTTTGACCTCATTTCTAGGCAA
This sequence comes from Sigmodon hispidus, assembly GCA_004025045.1. Taxonomy (NCBI): domain Eukaryota; kingdom Metazoa; phylum Chordata; class Mammalia; order Rodentia; family Cricetidae; genus Sigmodon; species Sigmodon hispidus. The sequence continues at coordinate 165,131 of PVIH01002024.1, forward strand.
TGGCATGATCAGCGGCCTTGTAAGAGGTGCTTTCACTATAGATATGTGAATTTACACTGCAAGAGTCTAAGAATACATTTTTTTACACTCTATCCAAAGGTATGTAGTCAAGTCCATGTCCTTCATGAGCTTTTCTTTCTAATAAGATGCCACTAAGGTAAACAATTGTTTCACGTTTCTCCATTACACTAGTTTGCCTTTATGTTCCTGAGACAGAATACTAAGACTAAACTAACACTTTTCAAGGAGACAAGGGCTCAGTTTGGCTTACTGCAGCAGAAGGACAGAATTCATCATGGCAGAGAGGACAGGAAAAGCATGATGGCAGGAACAGGACACCGGTCTCATTTTCATCCCCACACAGGAATCAGAGAGAGGAAAACAGGAAATGACGCAAGGTTGTAAACCTCAATGCCTGGCCTCAGTAACATACTTCCACCTCCTAGAGGTCCCATAACCTCCCAAACACCAACTGGGAAACACATGTTTACATACATGAGTCTCTGAGAGACACTTCTCATTTGAACCATAACATCCATCAATTCATTAATTCTGCAAATGATTTATTGAACATGTACTGCGTGCCTGTTGATTTATTAGGTGCTTCGATGCACATTAGGAGACAGTAGTGCACAAGCCGGCATAGAATTTGCCAGCGAGAGTCATGAAAACAAATGAGGGGCAAGAAGAACAAAGTCACCTGCCCACCCAGCCCGCAGGGAGGTCAGCCAGGGTGCTTACATAGGGGCTGGGTGTGTCCCGGTGTCTCCCAGGTCCGGGAAGGCATTGTGTCTTTTTCTGAGATGGAGGAAAGACACTGAAAAGCTTCTCATAGCTACATCTGCCTGGGTTTTAAACAGCTATATCTGTAAACTCTGAAGCCTATTTAACGGATTATGGGCTTATAAAGGAGACCACTCCCTAAAGCAGGTATGGAACCCATCACTCATCCCTGCCAGGAAAAAGCATAGGCTAGGAAGCCTGGTTGAATGTTGCTGCCTTGGCCACACATATTCTGAGACTTTCCAGTGTAACCTTGTACTTTTCAATAAGAAGAAAAGTGCATGATGTTTGTCTGTACTGGCTGTTCTGTAACATCCATGCTTAGATAACCTTGGCAGGAAACTCTCTGAGGCTTCTGTGTCCACTGCTACTCTCTCATTGTATCACTTGAAGAGCCATGCTGTACACAGTCACCACTCCTGGATATTTCCCAAAAGCCTCCAAATCAGCACGTTGCAGAGATGCTTACACATAGTGTGCACCACAGCTGTGCTATGCAGCCAAGCAAGGTTCACCTGGGGAACAGATACTGGAGATGTGGTTTTGGAAATATTGTATAGCTACACAATAGCATTGTTTTCAGATGCAAAGAAGAATGAAGTCATATGTTTGCAGGAAAATGGAAACAACATATTAACAGAATGAAGCCAGCATCAGAGAGACAGATGTCATGTATTCTTCTCATTTGCTGTTTCTAGATTTACATAGATCCATAAAATTACATGTGTATATATGGCATGAAAGCAGAGTAAAACTGTAGGGAAAAAGGAACTTGTGAGCATGAAAAGGGAGAGAAGAGGCATGTGGGGGTGTGCTCAACATACTATATGTATATGTTGTAAACCTTAAAAAGTAATGGATTTAGAAGAATGATCCCACTGTTACTGTGTGGCACAGCTTTCTTATCCGTATGTGGTATCCAGCAGCCTCCGCAGCCTGTCTACCCCACGAGAGGGAAGGGGAGGGTGAACCATAAGATGTCAGCACTGTCCCTGTTGACACATCATCCTGCAACTCCACCTATCACCATCAATTCCTTTTGCTGTACCCTTAGCTGCTCCACTCCCAGCATCAGGTACACTGGTCAAGCTCATTTATCCAGCCCTCAGAAGCATCACCCCAGCCCGGAAGTAGTGTACACAGGATTGGCATGCTGCAGCTTTTCACTGATTGGCATTGGTCAGTGATCTCAGCTCTTGCCATCTGTTCTTTCTCTGATGCCAGCCTCTCTAGAATCGTGGATGCTAAATAAATGTTATAGACTCTTCAGCAGTCTTTCTCAGTGTCTGAAGACATATCCCTGCAGGTGTATCTTTCCAGACTCAAATTCACTTCATCTCTATTATACTCTCATTCATGTGGAACCCAAGAAACATTGCCCCATGACCCTGTCTATCAGGGCACATCCTCTACCATTCTTTCTCATACCTTAGACCTACTACTACAGCCTCTCTCCTGAGCCAGTCCTGAGCTCTGAGCTCCCCAGTACCCAGTAGCCAGCGCATGCTCACAAGTCGACATGATGGTTCTTAAAACAACAATCCTAGAGTGTGTGTGTAGGTGGAGGCTGGGTGGTGAGTCTATATGGGGCTTCTATGGCATGCTGTTTACAAGTCCTCCAGTACAGGGACTGTGTGTGTATAACCAGAGTGCTATGAGCAGCACCCCAAGAGAACACTTGGCTGCTGTGTCTTCTCACATTGGGGTCACCAGCATGTGGAGAAGAAAGGAGAAAGAAGACAGCTGTGGGAACCCTTGGGTGTCTACATGAGAAGGTGAACCTTTCAGTGGGTGCTCAGCCAGGAGTGTGTGTGACTGCATTAGTCTGAGCCCAGCTGGGTGGAAATGGATGCTCTTTCCCTTCCTGTGTTGAATACACTTTTAAACAGAAGCAAGTGATGTCAACCTGAGCTCACCAGTGACTCTGTGCAGATGGCTTGCTCCTTCACCTGCCTTCCCAGCATCCTCTTTTACTGTGCTGGGTTAAGTGGCATGCATCATCTTGGGCTTCAGGTGATTAAGACTAGGTACTGGTTGGTCACCCCTTATGGATTGTCTGTGTGACTTTTCTAAGAGGCTAAGCTCATAAACTAGAGAGAGACTTTGAGAAGAGAGTCAGAGCTAAACTGGTGAGTCTTTGGTTAATTATAAAATTAAATTAACCATAGCACTGTTCCCAGAGCATTCTAGTTAATTGATGTCTCACTGTATCAGGATTAGAGACACCCTGGGAGGACCAAGGTTATAACTGTGAAGAATTGGAGGATCTAGGAAAGAGGAATCTGAGCTTGTTTGAAATGGGCCAAGGCTGAGACCCTCCTGGAAGTTCCTAGGTCAATATATTTGGTTTGTGAGTATGTGAGGTAGTCATAGGCTTGGGCATCAGGAGCCTCCAGCTGAGGGTCACAAGATACTTCAAAAAGAACAGAAGAGCAAAAAGCTGTGTCCTCCACGGTGTAGCTGAAATTAAAAAAAAAAAAAAAGTATATCTAACTTTAAACCCAGGAATCAGAGAGGCTTAATGCTTTTAACTTGAATTTTAAATTTTCAAGGAATTTTTTGTTTTGTTTTATTTTTTTTAACAAACATCTGCCACTTCTCCCAGTTTCAAAGTATCTGGATTAGACTAGTTAAGAAGAGTATAGAATTGGGAATCAACTATTCTCCTGGGGGAGGGGGATGCTCCAAAAGCCTAAATGGGTGAAGATATGGTAAGAATTAAGAGTAAATTTTAGTAGCCCAAAGAGAATCCAGTCATAATGTCTGTGATTTTACACTTGGGAAACATCTCAGATTCACAGAAAAGCATGGAGACAGATGCCAGTGTGAACAAGGCTGGACTGAGGGTCAGCTACTGTTTGTATGACAGCCTCAAACCAACCAACCCAGATAGATGGGCTTCTCGGGTCATTTTCAGCAAAGCAATTGGTTGTAATTCTCTTCAGACCTTTTACACCTAAGAAATTTGGGAGTGATTTTGATCATACTTTCAAACTATTTTAAAAATGTTTTTATCTTTGTGTGTATGCATAGCCCGTTTAAGCACTTTTTAAATGTGGTAGAATATATGCAGCATAAATTTACCATCATGGCCAGTGTAAGTCATGTCATTCCATAGCATTATGAACTCACCGAACTGTATAACATCACAGCCATCCATCTCTGCAAAACTCTAAATCACTGTACCCCATGTCCTCCTCCCAAGTCCCCCACTGTCCCATTTTCTCTATGTCACTTTGAGTGCTCTAAGTACCTTGCAGAGAGGCACATTTCAGTGGTGATCTTTAGGCACAAGCACCATGTCTTAGCACCATGTCTACAAGGTTCATCTACGCAATAGTGTGTGTTCTCTCTTCTTACATCTGAAAATCATTCCATGATACTTCTAATCACATTTTACTTTCATTTACCTATTGATGGACACTTAGTTTGTAGCCATGTTCTTATTATTGCCAATAGCCCTGCTGTGAATATGGGTACATCTTGGATTCTTTAAGAACTAGTTCTTGGCTTTCTCGGGTGTAGACCTAGAGGTATTCCAGGATTATACTTTGATTATGGTTGGCGGGGGAGCAGGGATTATTCTGTACAATGTCTGCCTTCATGTTCATACATCTAGAAAAAGTTTGAAAATCAGGAGGGTGAGTCCCAGCTTACATTCCCACCAGGAGTGCACCCAGGTTCCAGCTTCTCCCATCCTCCCCAACATGTGATCTATTTGTTAATGGGCTCCCTCTGGATTGAGGTGAGATCTCCCTGTGTTGGATTTTATATTCCTTCTTAGTGACCTGGAGCATCTCACCTGCTTGCTGGCCACCCATGTATCTTCCATGGAGAAATTAATCTTCATATCTGGTAGTCATGCTTTGAATTAGGTTGCCTTTTGCTGTTGAGTTTTAGAACTTCTCTATGTATTCTGGATCATACTTCATTATCATATATATAATTTGAAGATATTTTCCCATTTTGTGGATTGCCTTTTACTCCACTGATATTGACTTAGATGAAAAAAAAAAAAAAACAATGTTCATAAAGCTTAGTTTTCTCCCATTTGGTATTTTATAACTTCTTTATCAGAGGCTGAACAGCTGTGAGCTCTTTCCCCTGTGTTTTTCCACTATGAGTTTTATAGTTCTCTCTTACATTTGGGTCTTCAGTGTATTTGAGGCAATGTTTTTGTAAATTTTACACAGCAATCTTCCAACTTCATTCTTTGTTACATGTGGAAATCGGTTTTCTCAGCATTGTACTTTGAAAAGGCTGTCCTCACCCATGGAAAGGCTGTGTGCCCCCACAGGACTCAGATGAGCCCTGTGGGAGATCCTTCTTCTGTGAATTCACTGTCATTCTTTTGTATTTATGCAATGTTCTGATGCCTTAGTTCCATAGCAAATGTCAAAGTCAGGAAGTGTGAATCCCCATGTTTATCCTTCTCTTCAAAAATCATTTTGTGTACTCAGGACCATTTGAGAGCCACAAGAACGTAAGGACAGGTTTTTTATTTCTACAGCAAGCACCACATCCTTGGTCTTTGGAGAAGGACTGTATTTATTTTCTTGCTCATGTCCATTAATGTCCTTCTCTGCTCAGGCTGCTGGAATTGGCTGGGGCATTCTAAATAGGAGGAACTTGCTTCTCACAGTTCTAGAGGCCAGGAAGTCCAAGGTCAAGGTGTTACCTGACCTCATCTGATGGAAGGGACAGACAAGCTTCCATGAGCCTCTCTTATAAGGATACCTTGTTCATGACTTAATTCCCAAAGGACTCATCTCTTAAACCCATCATATTGTGGATCAGGTTTCAACACACATATTTTGAAGACGTGCAAGCCTCAGGCTTTGGGAATGAAGCTGAAATCTTAATAAAGGTGTCCCCATCCTAAAGCACAGGGAAGGTTGTTGCTATTTATTTATGGCTTCCTTCATTTCTCTCAGCAACGTTTTGAAGTTTTTATTGCATAAACCTCTTACTACTTTTGTTAATTCCTAACTATTTGATTCTTTATGTTGCTCTTGGCGATGCAATTGCTTTAGTAATTTTCTTTCCAGGGGTTCATCATGAGCCTGTGGAAATGTGACTGATTTCTGCGTTCTGATGTGGTGTCTGGCTGCTGCCTTGAAATCATTTATATGTTAAATAAATGTTTCAGTGTTTTCAGTGGTGACTTCTGAGTTCTCCATACCGATGGTCGTGCCGTGTCCTGTGCAGAAAGAGGTGATCTGTCCTTCCTCTGCCTCACATTTTTGCTTTTATCTCTTTCTTCATGTGAAGCTTCAGTCTGAATTCTGCCATAACTGTAGAAGTGTTTGCTGAAGGCAGGCACCCTGCCTTCTTCTTGATCTTGAGGGAGAAGATCTCCACCTTCACCATGGAGTGGTCTTTCATGTGTGGATCTTTTCATTTGAAGTGGTTCCCTTCGGTTCCTATTTTGGTGGATGCTTTTATCACGAGGCAGTGCAGAATTATGTCAGACACTCTCTCCACAACAGTTGAGATAACACTGATCATCTTTTAGAAGTTTCTACAACTTCAGGTATCTATGTATTTCTGAAAATTTTTAATCGATCTGACTCATCACTCTATAATCCTCATGGAGAGGACCATGATTCTGATACTATGTGGGAAAGGGTAAAACAAGAAAATAGAAGTAAACATCTCTATTTCATTTACAACTTCAGAGAGAGTAACTGACCAGTGGCTGCCTTCCTGGGCCAGAATGCACTGTCTCCCGCTCATGTTTAAAGTGCAATCAAAACTTAAAAGAAGGCAACAGAGATGAAAGACCCAGAACATTGTGAGACCAGGAACATTGCTTCCTTGCTTCTCAGCACAGAGAGTTGACTTTTCTTGTTTGTTCATATACCAAGATATTTTTAGCTGAGGTAGGGCATTGGAATAAATGAGAAAATACACATGAAATGAGAATAAAATGGATTTGGTCAAAACATACTATATGCATGTATGAGATTCTGAAACAATAAAAGATTATTCATTTAAAAAACAGTAAGAGGATGGAGAGATGGCTTAGAAGTTAAGAGCACTGTTCTTCCACAGGTCTTGAGTTCAATTCCCAGCAACCACATGGTGGCTCATAACCATCTCTGATGATATTTGGTACCCTCTTTTGTATACTGTATACATAATAAATACATATTTAAAAAACAACAAAAAGAATAAAATGATAATTTTTAAAAATCAAAATGAAGCCATCTTTGACTTACTCCAGTCTCCTAACATTCCCAAAGTGCTGAGAACCAAACCCAAAGCATTGTGCTTATTAGCCGGTGGCCTGCTACCAAGCTACAGCCTTAGCCCTTGGTTTTCTGAGACAGGATCTTACTGTATAACTCAGGCTGATTCAAACTTGCTCCTTTCCTGCTTCAACCTCATACCTGTAATGATTATTTAGCAAAAGTACTCACTGAACAATTGTATAGAGTTATGAATTTTTTTTTACGATGTTAAAATTTAGTCTGGTTACAAAAAATGATAATAGAAGTCATTCAGACTGAGAAAAAAAATGAGAACCACATTTTGGTTTTATTTTTTATCCATAAACTCTGTTAGAAAAAGAGAAATGATTCTGGAATCATTGGATGGTTAAGAAAAGGTGGTGGAGAGATGGCTGAGTGGTTAAGAGCTCATGCTACTCTCCAAGTTTCAAGAATGGAATTCCCAACACCCATGTCAAAGGCTCACAGATGCCTGTAAGTCTAAGTCCAGCTCTCCTGTGTGGGCCCATGTATACCTACACTCATACACATATACCACCCTCACACACATACACATAAATAAAAATAATGCTTTAGAAGCAATTGTTAGAAGATAATTCCTCTATGCAAACTAACATCTATGCTATAAAGTTCCATCTGCATTGTTGAATTTAATATTGTTCATGTTGTGTGTGATGTGACTTCAGCCAGAGAAATTACAAGCAAATCACCCATAATGATTTTAATGCTAGCACCATGGGTGGCTAATACTGAGATTCATTCTCTCTTGCTGGAGAAGCTATTGAGACTCTGACAGACAGGTTGAGTCTGAAGGGTTTGATGGACTCTAATGTATGTGTTTCCTTTGAATGCTCCCAAGATGCCAATGGAGAGTGCACCAGTTAGTGCCTTCGCTTTGAGCTCTGTGCAGTAGATGGGAGGCAGCTGTGCCCTCTTCTCTAATTAGTGGTCCTCCTTCCTCTGGGTCTTAACATTACTCTAGGTTTCGATGCTTTTGGGCTTCACAGTCCATCTTTTAAGTAGCATAATTTCCAGTGGCAAGGTGCATTTGTTTCAACTTAATCTTGAGTGTACATTTCAAGTTTATAGCCAACAACTGTAATGGCATAAAATATGGGGTGAAGGTGGGTGGAGAGATGATGGCTCAGTGCTTAAGAGCATGCAATAATCTTACAGAAGACCTGAGTCTGTTTGGTCTTCAGTACTCACACTGAGTGTTTTATAACCACTTATAACTCTAGCTCCAGCAGATAACATACCTATCTGGCATCTGAGGGTACTCTCATTCACACACACACATACACACACACACACACACACACACAGAGAGAGAGAGAGAGAGAGAGAGAGAGAGAGAGAGAGAGAGAGAGAGAGAGAGGTCAATCTTTAAGTATATATAGGACAATCCTTGGCACATAAAATGTTTAGTGAATTTGAATGGTTGTGACATGTCAGGGAGATAATAACAATAGATTTGAACATCAGTAGGGCTGGGATTTTTACAAATTTAGCTCATTAGAAATGTCATGAGTTTCGCATTATAAAACCTTAGGAAAGTGGGGAATCACACACTTCAAATATTTGCCTAATCACTCTCCATTATTGACCACAGAACCTGGACTCAGTCAGAGACTGAATCTGTCTCCCCAGATTAGCACACTGTACCAACACACTGCTGAATTTACCTTTAGATTCATCTAGAAGCTGAATACTGGGACCCTATCTCCTTTGTCATCTACATCCCAAAGACTTAATGAGCAATCTGAATGTCCTTTTAATGGGCATCAAAGAGACTTAATGAAGAAAAGTGGTTATCTGCCATTATCATTTTCTCTCCCTCTCTTTTATCCCCTGCCTTTCCTTCTTTCCTCCTTTTTCCTACCTTCCTCCCCCCATTCCTGTCATTCTGTTTATATCTTACACTGTGGAACACATTGACAAGCAGAAAACACTGTGTGGAAGGCCCATCCCCTGTCACCCATTCTGGGTATCAGATTCTGGAGTCTCCAAGCAGAATTCTCTGAGGAGGAGATGATGTTTTCAGTTCTTGTTCATTTGTCATTTCTGTCTCCTAATTTCCTTTTTTTAAAAGCAGAAATGCTTAGGCACATGACTCTGGGTCATGTTTATGAGATGCACTTGATTGCTTAGGAAAACACAGTTGAAAAGCACTCTCTTTGGTAGGAAAGATACTGTTTTTCCAGATTAAATTGTTTCAAGTGAGAGGCCTTGATGAACACCACCCCTGCTTTTATTGAAGCTGTTTTAAGAGGGGCTTTTTCATTAAATAGTGGTGGCTTTAATGATTAAAATTGGGTAGGACATTTAAAATGCTGGCCAAGTGCCGACTCTCTCCTTGTACATGAGGGAGAAGAGATGAAGGGGGCAGTGAAACTCAGGTTCTGTGGATTCCAAAGAAACTCCACTATTTTGATGGCTTCTCCATCTTTGACTGCTAGCCAATTGGCAGGATCTAAAATGGCTTGGGAGATAGGGCTCTGAGCATGATTGTGGGAGATTACCTTGATTATTTTAATAGCTGAGAGAAGACACATCTTGGCTCTGGGGCAAGGATTCTGGACATTATAAAGGGAGCTGAACAGTAGCTTGTATCCATCTCATTCTGTACTCTATCTATGGGTATGATGCAACTCAATGCTTCAAATTCGGCTGCCCTGATGATCCTGTATCTTAGTTAGGATTTTTACTGCTGTGAAGAGACAGCATGACCACAGCAACCCTTAGAAGGGGGAAACATTTATTTGAAGTAGTGGGTGAAAATTTCAGAGGTTTACTCCATTTTCATCAAAGTAGGAGCATGGCAGCATCTAGGCAAACATGGCATTGGAGGAGTAGCTGGGAGTCCTACATCCTGCAGGTAACAGGAAGTTGACTGAAACACTGGCTAGTATCCTGAGCATATAAAACCTCAAAGCCTGCTCCCACAGTGACACATTTCCTCCAACAAGGCCATACTTACTCTAACAAAGCCACACCTTCTAATAGTGCCACTCTCTACGAGATTATGGGGGCCAATTACATTCAAACTATCTTAGGCTGCCATGTGGACTGTACCTCAAACTTATTCTCCCTTATGTTGCTTACATAAGAATATTTTATCACAACAACAGAAAAAGTTTTCTAATGCCATCTTCCTATTTTGAAGGAGGAGGAAAAAAATCTCTCCAGAGAATTGTTTCCCTGGTAACCATGGCCCTATAATTTTGTTTGTACTGTTGATCCAAATTCAATCATGACTAACACATTTCAACCCAACTGTGGTACTGCACCCTGATACCTGCAGATTTCCTTCATCTTTCTTGTTTAATTTGGATTATGTAATCTTTTTTAGATTTGATTATCATTTTGTAGGGAAGAAATGTGGCGGAGTTTGCACATGAACTTGGGCTGGCCACACTTGGATGCCAGGTGCTCATCTATTTACACCTTTGCTACAGTCAACAAATACAAAGTCACTGTGCTGAGCACTATCTATATTGAGGTCACACTCTGGGAAAAGAACTGTTTATGTTGCTATGGAAAATAAGTCTTTCTTTGCATACAAGTAACTTAGGAGAGGCAACAGTTGCTGCCTAAAGATAGAAACAAGAGAAGAGAAGTTCATGGCTGAAGGAGGGAGCCACAAGTGTGGGCTTCCTCTGTCTGTCCCTTGTCACTTTCTGTCTGGTTGAGATACTTTTGCAGTAAGGTGGGATATTCCTGATGATGTTGAAATTTGCTCTCTTCATTTGGCCAGGGTTAATCTCTTGCTTTCTCTACATTCCTGAGCATCTCTCTATTACAAAGGGCTTCTTGAACTCTGCTCCCATAAATAAAATTATACTGGAGTCACTCTGGTGCCTGGTGCCAGCTTCAGTGAGGGACAAGATCTAAGGGGAATTAGAATGCCTGCATCCCTGCTATGGCTGCAGCTGGCTCTGCTATTGAGCAAGGCTGCCAGCTCTCAGTGCAAATGATAGAGGAGTGTCTTTTCCTGAGGACCAGGCATGTCTTGTGCAAGGGAGCCCGGCCTGGCTAAGTAGACAGAGAGCTGGAGTTTTCTTCTAGCAGCCACTGATTTACGAGGAGGCTATACAGCCTATCTCTATTCCTTGTTTTGTGAGAATCAGGAAAAGGAATCTACTCTGATATGTGGAATTTTTATTGTAATTTTATTGAATGGGTAGATTTCTTTTGGTAAATGGCCACTTTCACAATATTAACATTTTTCTGATCCATAAGCAAGAGTTATAAACAAGCAACCATCTTCTAGTATTTTCCTCAGTTTCTTTCTTCAGTGTCTTTCAGTTCTAACTGCCCAAGTCACTCACATCCTTGTTTAGACTTATTCCTAAGCATTTATTTGAGGCTAATATGAACATATTGATTCCCATAATTTAGCTTTCTCATGGTAATCATTGGTATATAGGAAGCCTGCTGACTTTTGTTTGTTAATTTTGTAACCTGCTACTTTGTGGAAAGTGTTTCTCAGCTTTAATTATTTTTATCTGGGTGGAGTGTTTAGGGTCTGTTAAATATAGAATCCCATCATCTATACATACAGATACTTTAGCAAGTTCTTTTTCCATTTGTAACACTTTTATTTCCTTTTCTTGACTTACTACTCTAGCTGAGACTTCAAGATTTATATTAAGTAAGTCTGAAATGAAGTAAGCACCATTGTTTTGTATCTAATCTTGGTTGGAATCCTTTGAAATTTACTTCAAAATTTAGCATGATGTTGGCTATAAGTTTTTTGCATTTTTTATGTACTTTATTATATTGAAATGTAGTCCATTCTTGACTACCCTTCCTATGACTTTTATTGTGGAGAGTTGTTGAATTTTCTCAAAAGCTTCTCTTCCAATTCAACTAAAACAATGGCATGATTGATATGATTGTCTCCTTGCTGCCATTTATTTCATGTATTACACCTACTAGGTTATGTATGTTGAATTACCCCTGAATCTCTAGAATTATGCCAATTTGATCATGGTTAAAAAAAATAAAAAGACAAAAAAAAAGAAAAAAGAAAGAAACAAGTTGGATGGCTTCTAAGGAAGGATTCCCAAAGTTGACTACTTCTGGTCACAAACACACACACACTCTTTTGACACTGAGGATAGATGTAGAATTTGGGAGTTAAAGCTAAATTGGATGCACAGGTTGGAGGTGGCAGTGATAGAGATACTGAGTTCCTTTGAAACTCTGGAATTAAATAGACTACTCAATGGTAGGCTATCAACATTGTTATTGAAAAGAAAACATTGCTGAATAAGAAGGGTAATCACCACAGAGGTACCTGAACTGCATTCCATGAAGTGCTCCAAACTTTAGTTCTCGGGTAGGGACATTTGTCCACAGTTCCAAAATGGCTGAACTTGGTAACATCTAAGGTATAGATACCACTAGTTAAAGACTGGGGACTTAGAGGACAGGGTCATATACACACCCGGAAAGGCCCCTTGTTGCTCATCCATTAAGTGGAAGCAGTATAATACCCACTGGACTCTGTTCTCCTAACACTGACACACAGTCATGGCTGTGGTGAGGTTTAGCTCCAGTCCCTCTGTCAACAGGCTGTCTTGATGACTTCCAATGCGACCTTCACTCACAGTTAGATGAACAACATCACCCATAGGTATCACAGTCAAAGGATGCATCATGCTGCCCACAGGATGGATACACCTTCTCTCTCAGAGACCATTTATATGTAGGAATTCAAGGAGAGAAAATTGGGGAACTTGTCTCTGTTGCTGCAGCAGATGCCTCCTGAGATCTGAAGAAGTAGAAGGATTTGGCATGGCAGATTTGAGAGGAAAGCCAGAAGAGCTGAGAAGGTAGCTCAAGATGTGGGGCCCAGGTGCCGCTTTCTTTCATATCCTGATCCCTCTCATCCCCATCTGTACAGTTCACATCATCTCTGGAACCTTAAAAGCTGAGGGCTGTACAGTGATCCTTCCAAGTGTCACTTCCAGGTGGTGGTAAGGAAATGTCACCCACTGAACCTTTGTGAGACATAGGAAGGAAGCAAACTATGAGTGAGGGAGCCATGCACAGTCACTCAGGAAAACAGCCTTCTCTGGGGATAGGAGTTGCAAATGCTTCTTAGTTTTTAAACAGCTGCAGGAGAATCTGCTGTGGGTATGGCTGTGGTTCATAGTCCATCACATGCATGCTTAAAATTAGCCTGGGTTGTGTTAAATATACACAGGACTGATCTTAGTGACAGTCTTGAAGCTGGTGCATGGTTCCTTCAGGGTGTAACTGGTCAAGGCCACTTTCTGATCCCACAGTGCTCTGTTCATAGATGTGCAATCAGCACTCAGAGAAAGCAGTAAGTTAAAATATGCCCAGGCTGGTGGTAGGCAGTAATACAACTTAGATAGACATCTGTGATGATCAGGAGCTCTGCAAGTGAGTGGGGATGTTTTGAACTCCAAAGGATTGGAAAAAACTGTTAGGAAAGATGAGTAAATGTTACATAAAGACAAGAATGTAGACTCTTTAAAATACCAACTGGAAAAACAAATACAAGAGCCAGGAGCAAATGTTCATGGCATGTAGAGGAGAAGTTGCTGACTTTGAGCTGCACGTGCAGCCACAGGAATCAAGGGTTATAAAGGCCAAAGCATGGTGAACATGAATAGACAATAGAGGAAACATGGATGGTTTTACTCATAAGAGTATCCAACTCCTTGTGTGAAAATGGTTCACTCGATAAAGTGCCGGCTCTCTGAGCATGAAAGACCAAGTTCAACATGGCATAAATGGCTGGGTGTGCTAGCATGCATCTCTAATCCCAGTGCTGGGGAGGCAGAGACAGCTGATTTGTGGGGCTTGCTGGCCAGCCAGCCTAGCTTACTTCCAAGCCTGTGAAACACCCTTTCTCATGACATAAAGTGGATAGCCACCAAGGAGTGACACCTAAGGTTGTTTACACACACATACACACATGTGTGCATACACCTAAAACACTCAAACATATAAATACCCATACACAGGTTCAACTACAGCAGTACTCAATGAAATTCAAATGAAGATCCAAAGGAGATATTTTGCTCACTAAATTATTAGATATTTTGAAAATCCACAACTTTCAGTAAAGTAACCTTCTTCCCCCCAGTGCTCTGCCAAACCATCACTAATGCCAATGCTTAGAGAAGGTCTGGCTTGCATTATAGGAACATTGAAAGTATCCATACCCTTAAGCCTGATGCCTTCTTCTAGAAGCTTGTTCTAAGAAAATACCATTCTGCACAGACTTGATACAAAACTCCGCACCAGGTATTTATGTTGGCATTTTTAGGTAGAAATAAATGCCCTATAAAGCATATATTTAAGTCGTCTGTCAGCTTACCAGGAATAGCAATTACATGCCAACCACTGTGGCTTATGTGCATGTGTATATGCATTATTCATGTTTCTGTGTGTGCATGCGCATGTCTGACATATAGAAATCTGTAATAATGCTCCAACACCTGACACTTGGAGCACCCTTGTAATACTACAGACAGGAAGTTCCACATTTTGCCTCCTGTGACAGGTGACACTCAGTCCAAATGCAGGCCACATCAAGGTTTCCAGTCTTCATAGTCAGGGCCAATATAAAGTGAATGAATTTGTTGTTTATACATGGGCTCAGCCTTCAAGATATTTCCTGATAAAGGAACCAATAATCAAAAATATTAGAATTCTTCAAATCTAAAGCACTCTGGTCCCTAGCATGTTACATAAAGGCCTCCTCTCCAGTATTTCTACATTTGTAGGTATATCATATTCACTTCAGTTTTAGAAGCCACCATAGGTAGTAGGACCTGTGTTTGTAGTTGATGGTCAACAGTCCCAAGGCTCTTGAGCTTTGCAGTACATTCTCCATACAGCAGGGTCCAAGGAAAAGGGAGATGATGTTAGTGCAGGCTCCGTGGTGCATCTTCATTGAACATTTCCCAGTAGGAGGTGAGGATGCTTGGTTTCCAGTAATGTTTTGTTGAGTATGTGTACTACCACTTCACCTGCTCCTGATGAAAACAAATGCTTTATTTTTTGTCAATGGTTCAGTGTCATGGATTCTCTCAAGAGCTTCTTCTCCCCTGGTTTGTCATCTCTTCAAAACTAGAAATGTTTCCTAAGAGTGCTAGAAAGTGAATACATTAAAATACAAATGGGAAAGGGTGTGTAACCTGGGCACAGGGAGCTAGCTCCTTGCCTACCTAACTCTGTGACTCTGCAAATTCAGAGCAGCAAAGTGCTGGCCTAGCAGAGGATGATCTCTGGGACAGGAGAGAGACAGCTGTACATACCACCCTGGAGGGTGCCTGGACAGGCTTGAGGTGGCATGAGACAGAGGCCACAGAATGCAGAGGAAGGTTCACAGCATAGTCTGTGTGTAGCTCTGCTGGACCCACACATTTCTTGAAGAACATTTTCCTGCCGCCTACTGGAGTTACTCAGAAAGCATGATATAGAGGTTTACTCTGTGTGAGTTGAGCCTCATTCAAGTTCTGCAGGGACTTGGAGGTCTCAGCAAGCCCACAGCAAAGATTGCAATGTAGAAGCTCATTGTGCCCGCATGTGAGCCTGTGCCCCTGTGCTCCTTCCCACTCTGCAGGGAGGCTGAAAATTCTGTATTACATGCCTTTCAGGGCTCAGGCATTAGGGGTTCACTGGCAGAGATCTCAAACTGATGTACCTACACACACACACACACACACACACACACGCACACGCACACGCGCACGCGCACACGCACACACACACACACACACACACACACACACACACACGCACGCCCCTCTGAAAGTTTAAGATCCTTTCAGGAGATTCTACCAAGTCTTTCTCTTTTCTGAGCAGCATTATATCCTTTTTTTTCTTTTCTAAATCCATCACCAAAGCCTTCACAGTTCATTGTTCAAAATCATTTTATGTATGTTACACTTGACTGCCCCACTCACACTAAGAGAGTTTGCAGAGGAAGACATTTCTATTTTAATTTTATTGCCATTTGTTTATTTATGTATGTATTTGGAGGCGTGAACACATACCTTGGCTCATGCAGGGATGTTAGAGGACAATTCTCCCCTTCTGCCATGTGGATTCCAAAGGTCAGACTCAGATCCTTAGTCTTGCTTGCTGGCCTGCCTTGCAGGTCCCCCCGCCCTCTCTCATTCCTTTGCTTCCTCTCAGTATCTGGATGCTTCAAGAAGACAGCTGCTGATGCCTATGCTCTGATGCCTTAAATATAGATGCATGTTTTTCCCCCCATGACATGGCCCGACCACATTTATATATTTGTCCGTGGTCCCTCTCCATTCTGCAGCCTCTAGGATCTTGGGATGGATGTTGATTTAGTTAATCTATATGTCTGGGGAATTTTGTTTGATTGTTTGTTTAACCTCAAGTTACACTTTAGGAACTTTTGTACTAAAATGTGAAAAATAGCCAGGTGCAGCGACATACTCCTGTAATCCCAGTGCTCAGAAGGTTGAGGCAGGACGATTGTAAATTTAGAGCCAACCTGGGATATGTAGACTATGTTGTAACAACAGACTCCTTTTGTCAATGTCAAAAGTCTTCCCTGAAAAGTATGTGACCAATCCCCAGGTTGCTGTAGTTCCTATGGTTCCTGCTTTGTCCCTAATGCGACACCCTTGGTTCGTGGTCAATTTTCTGTAACCACTGAGTAGTTTATAGTGCTGCCTTGGTGACTGACTAGCTGTAATAGATAACCTTACGAAAGATGTGTGCTCCATATCTTGGTTTGGTAGATTAGGAATGGTAGAGGCATGTGACTCAAATGTTGTGCCAATGATTAAATGAACTGAAGAAAATGTTGAAAGCAAGCCTGGGCACAGAGAGCATCTGAAACACATTTGCTGGCACTGTTGGATGTTTTGAGTTCGGGTGGTAGTGGAGCTGTCCTCACATGTATGCACGATTCTCTTCAAGCTAGCAAAAGATCACATCAAACAAATCTTGACTTTTAAGAAAGATCAAATGTGCAAGTAGGTTTCTGTAAGTTCAAGGACAGCCTGGTCTACAAAGTGAGACTCAGTCTCAAATACAAACAAATAAAAAACAAAAATGAGTTGGTGCAAACTTCATTTACTGATAAAGAATTTTCCAAAATGTTCAGTTTTATCTGCAGAGTTTCAGCACCAACAAATCTACATCTTGAGAGGTTGGTCTAGCTTCATGGTGATCTGCTGGGGTCTTCCTGAAATTGGCCTTGAAAAATTGAAGTGATACTTGAGTCTTTGAGTCAAATCTTAATATCAAATTTGGGTAGTTATTGGCTTTTTAAAATAGGCTTTAATTTTTTATTTTGCAACCTTTTAGATTTATAGAAAAGTTTTAAAGAGAGGATAAAAAGTTACAGACCTCCCCCACACCTTCCCCAAATCATAACATCTTACATTCCCATGGTACCAGTCAAAACTAAGACACTGACATTGCTCTACAGCCCTGAACTAAAATCCAAGCTTGATTTGGGAATTGCCAAACTTTCTATTAATGTCCCCTTCATGTGCCAGAGTTCTGAGAACTGCAGAGCATTTGGTTGCCATGTCTTCCCAGCATCTTCTACTCTTTGGTAATTTCTCAGGCTTTCTTTGCTTTTCTTGACCTTGAATTATTTTCATATATCAGTATTCCTAGGATTGTGTTGTATCTTGTCACCTCTCTCTTCTGACCTTATGACCTGATGTCTGCAGACCTCACAAGTGACTTACTTGATTTAGGGACTTGGAGAATATAAATATGTTTAAATAAGTTTAGCATAAATAAGTATGCTAAATTAGAATGAGCTTCTAATCTTATTGTTATCCATATAAGGAAATATTAAGAGCCAGACAAAAAGATGAAGACACCTAGAAGCCAAGGAAAGAGGTCTCGGAAGCCAGTCCTGCAGATGTATTGATCTTGGACTGTGAGTCTGCAGGAGTGAGAAAATGCCTGTGTGTTGTTTAAGCCACTCCTATAGCAGCCCTAGAAAATATCTACCTGCATGTGATTGTGGATTTCCATGTGTAAGCTTTTACTTCTAGCCCATTTCTGTTGATTGTATTATTGATGAAATAGTTCCAGTCCTGACTCCTGAAGATGCTTCTGGGTTATCTCTGGCCTGCTTCTGAGCACTTCCTTTCTGGTACACAGGATACTCCAGACTGTGTCTTCTATGTTGTGACTCTAGGATAAGCCATTTGCCCAGAGTGCTGGCCTCTGTGTCTTGATATAACTGGGGCCTGTGGTACTTTGATCAG
This sequence comes from Sigmodon hispidus, assembly GCA_004025045.1. Classification (NCBI taxonomy): domain Eukaryota; kingdom Metazoa; phylum Chordata; class Mammalia; order Rodentia; family Cricetidae; genus Sigmodon; species Sigmodon hispidus. The sequence goes on from PVIH01002024.1 coordinate 183,408, forward strand.
TTCCTACCAGCCAGTGGGACCACACTGCCTCCTGATAAACTACAGGACTCCAGTTGCTTTCCAAGGTACTGGTTCTGGAAGTCTGTGTTTTTCATGAGCTGGGATACAAGGAAGTGTGTAAGACTGCTACACTTCAGCATTCACACTGAAAATAAGGGCAGGCAGGACTAGCTTGAATGAAAAAGAACCCACAAATCTTATAATGTAGCGATTAGTGCTTGTCTCTTTAAAATGGATCCTTTGAAGGGGGAATAGGATCACATGGGTGGAAAGAAACTGTGATAAGACACCATGCAGAGTGTGAGCTATGAGCAAAGCTACATGGCTTCAGGTTTGCTTCACAGTATGTCTTGGTGATGGTTTTGGGGATCAGTATGCAGAAGCCATGGCTCAAGGGGTTCAATGTATAAGCATTATGCATTCTGACAGCTGTTGGTGGTAGAATGTAAAGAAAACAGCAATGACATTGCTGGAACTAAATACTGTGATGGGTAAACTTGATGAGAGCTAAAACTGTCTGGGAGACAGATTTCTAGATGTGTCTGTAGAGGGTTTTCTTAATTAGGATAATTGAACTGGGATGATCTGTCCACTCTGAATGTCACCATTCCATGGGCTGGGATCCTGAACTATATCCCAAATGAGCTGAGTGCCAGCATCCATCATTCTCTGATACCTGATTGTGGATGTGAGATAGCTCCCTGCTTCAAGACCCACCCTGCTTCCTTGGTGTACTATACCTCAAACTATGAGCTAAAATCAACTCTTCACTTGCCTGAGTCTTGTACCATAGCAACTATAACAAGCATCTTCTTTGATGGAAATATTCCAGGGCCAGTATTTTCCAAGGTGTATATTTTATCCCTGAAATGAATTAAATGCTGTGATTCTTTTGGTGCTGTGTGTATGTATTTGACAGTAACTAATGTAGTATGTTCTTCTTTTGTGTTATATCTTTCTGGCATGATCTGTGCTAGGTAAAGAGGTGAGGTTAGTTGTAACTAAATAACCAAACATCTATTTTCACTTAAGTATCTTTACTCAATGAATGTTAAAAGCAAAGTGAATTCTACATTACTAACATAATAGACTTTTAATTCTATCACTAATAAGCACCAAAATCCTCCAGAGTGCAAAACTTTGTTCCTTTCCTTTTAAAAAATTAAGTTCAGTGTTTCCCCTTAGATCCTGACTCATTTGCTAGATTAAAACTCATTAAAGGCACCGTTTCACACATGGGGAAGCATGCTGATTGCTACAGTTCTTTCTCTTTATAAAGAAATAAATGAATGAAAACAACATGAAGATTTGTAGTTCAGCCTTACATATTGAGACTTCTACAAGGTTTGCCTGAAGGAATTTAGATACCAGAATGCCCGCTGCCTGGCTTTGTGCAAGATTTATCCCATCAGCTACTTCAAAGATCAGATATTCCCTTCCAGATCACCAAGGGCATCCCTGACTACCTTTCTCATTAAAGCTTAAATGTCCTTTTGAAAGAATAGAGTCTCTGGAGTTTAGTTTAAAAGTTACAGAGGTAGACCTGAAGTGGTATCCTTCATGCCTATCTGGTTTTGAAAACACTTGGATGTGCTTTTCAGTTCTTCGGTGTCTGCAGGTTGTTGGACCCTCCCCAGTGTCAATCACTAACTAGATCTGTGTTAAGTAATCTTACAGAGATTCCACCACACAAGTCAAAGTCACCTATGCACACAAAATCATCTGAAAATGCTGGTTAACTCAGGATGCATTGAATTTCTTGATGTGCTTTTAAACAGTGATTATGCAGTTAAACAGTTAAAGAGTCATTATAGGTCACTGTTAACATTGAGGCACTTGGTCCAATGCGTATGTAGAATCTGCATTGAACACATGATTCTGTGGTTTAGGGATCAATGATATTTATACACTCTTGACAAAAGTGAAGAAGCAGGATTTGGAGAAGTCCTTTGTGACCCCTCAGAGCCACCCTGATCACCTTAACCCTGTGCTCCCTGGTAAATGTCTTCTCTGTATTTAAATATACCTGCATATGCTTCTCAGGAGACTCATTTCCCTCCACCTTCTTGTGTGATGCCTCTGCCTCCAGCCCTTCCTGCAGTTGCTCAGAGATCACAGGCTGTTGCTAAGGTGGCATGTTGCAGGAGTCTTTGATACTGAGATAAGCCATGTTGAATTGTAGCATTGAAATGTTTAGAGTGAGGTTGTGTGTAGCAAATGGTTTGTGGTCCTTTATCTTCAGAGGCACTATCTTCTACTCAGGAGCCTTGATTACTTCCTAAGGTGGAATGCGGAATAGTATTCAAACCCAAACGCTAGAAGTATATTTAATTTTGGATTATTATTTTATGTGAGAAATACAAATAATTAACTTTACACTCCCTGGAACCTTTCATTTTCATTTAGTTCCTCTTTCAAGTATTTTTAATAACTAGTCATTGCATTTTTTGAGATGAGTTCTCACTGTATAGCCCTGATTGGCCCACTTACTTGCTATGTAAACCAAGCTGGCTTTGAACTCACATAGATATACCTACCTCATCCTGTATGCAGGGATTAAAGCATTAAAATTCTTTTTAAAATTATTACCTTTATTTTATGTGATGTGTGAGTGCCCGCATGTATGATATGTATGCATATATATGAGTACATATATGTGTGTGTATGTATGCACCATGTGTAGATAATACCTACAGACATAAAATATAGCATTAGATTCCCCAGAATTGGAGTTGTAGACAGTCTTTGGCCACCTTATGGGTGCTAGGAACCAAATCTGGTCCTTTGTAAGAACAGCAGCTACCTTAACCACATAGCCATCTCTCCAGCTTCTCTCTTTGGTTTCAGTCAGTCTCACTCTGTAATCTAATCTGGTCTAGAATTTAGCATGTAGCCTAGGGTGACCTCAAATTGGCAGCAATCCTCCTGCCTCGGCTTCCTAAAAGCTGAGGTTAAAGGTGTTAGTCTCCACTTCCAGCTTCATTTATTGTTTTATGGAGTTGTGAAATGTTCTGGAGGAAGAACAGGAGGAAGCTGCTACCACCAATCACTCCAGGCCACAGATCTGAAACTAGCCAATTGTTGCACCAGTGGAGAAAAAGAGCATCCACTTTTCAAGTCCTATGTCCCAAAGTTAAGGCCTCCTTGAGAAAGAGTCCAAGGGGCCTGGTCACAGTTTGGTTATTACCACCTGCTATTCTACATTAGTGAAGAGTTTTGTCATCTCTCAATAACTAGGAAAGAGAGAGAAAAATGAACACAATAAACCGCATTGTCAAAGAACAGCTTTATTGGCAAAAGGCATGTCTGCAATGATTAATGAATTGGAAAATTGAAAGCTGCCTCCCTTAATCACTTGTACAAATTAATTGTCACAGAGGACTTTCAGTGCATTCTTTAAAGCCAAATTTAAATAGAACTGCTGAGTGCAAGTTCATTTTCTCTTTACAATACCAGTATACAAATCAACAACTCACAGTGCTGCTCACAGAATTTCCCAAAATTCACACCAGTCCCTCTTGTTATGGGAAAAAAAAAAACCCTGAAAGGAGCAGAGATAGAGTCACAGTGATACACTCCCTCTCCACTATAAACTTTTCCTTAAATTGGTTTATAATCCTCTGTTCTCAACACTCTTTCCATGGGAGGAAATAGTTACTGCCTTTCCCACCAGTGTGGACTGTGTGAAAAGATGCTTCCACTCTTCCAAAGGGACTTTAAAGTGATATTCTGCATTGTGTTGTCCCATTCTGAGTCCCGCATGAAGATGTGGAACCCAGATATGCCACAGGTAAAGATTCTTCATATTCACAGCAGGTAGAGACCAAGCACATTTACATCTCCTGAGTTAGAGTTTTGGTCCATGAACAGAGGGAGATGCCCAGTGGAAACCTAATAGGTGGGCCAGGAGATAGCTCAGTAGGTAAGCACTTGCCTTAGAAATATGAGAACCAAAATTCACTCCCCAGATCCCATGTAAAAAGAGGAAAGTGTGGTGATGTGTGTTTGTAAACCCAATGCTAGCTAGGGAGTTGAGGACAACCCTGTTCAGCCAGGATGTGTGTGTGTCTGTCTGTCTGTGTGTATGTGGAGAGAGAGAGACATCCATACACATTTACATGCACACGCATGTGCACACACAGAGAAAAAAATAAACCCAGTAGCTCCCAATAGCTCATGAGTTTATTCCCTTCTATTACTGGGACTGTCACTGAGCAGGCATTCACTTGTCTACACTGTGAAGTTGCCAAGTATGAGGTGAGCTTCCCTCAGATCAAATCAAAGTGTGCAGGCTTGATGCTGCATGGAGACTCTCAATAAACTACCTCCTCATCATCCCACTTCCAGGGGATGCCCACATTCTTTTTCAGAGCCAGAAACTGTCAGGCATGTCATTCTGAAGCCTCGTTACTTTTGCAAACAGCCAACACTTCTGTGACTTCATTGGTCCCATGAAAAGTTCAGGTTAATTTTCTGTTTTGAGGCCTGATAATTAGGAATGTTAATTTCACATGCTCCTTAATTTTCTTTTCCATGAAATATTATGTATTTCCAGAATCTGGGGGTCAGGGTGGAGATATCTCTGTGAGACAGTGATTTGCTTATCACAGTTAACTATTACACTTATTCCAATGAAGAGATGTATGAATCCACTTAGGTTTCTCTATGCTGACTCTGGTTAACAAGAAACTCTTGCCCCAAGTTCTGAACTTCAGTCATGACATACATGAGTAAGATGTTTATAAATGAGAACAACATTAAGAAATGGGATAGAAGACCTTAGGTAAGCCTCCTCCTATTGATGGTGGGAAGGGGAGGAGAGGAAAGGAATCAAGAATTTCCTGTGCTCTGTCTGTGAATGGAAAGCCATGGTTCACCTCTACAGTCCCAGTTAAGGACCCAAATTGGTCCAAGGTGAAGATCATGGAGCACAAACACATTCTCCTTGGTTTGTTTCTATCGTAAATGCTCTTGAAGTCTATCTCACATTTAGAATTCATCATTTCACCATTACATAAACATTTCCTCATTGTGTAATTAGGTGCAGATAAATCCCCCTGTAAAGTGCCAGGGGGATGGCTTATGCTCTCCAAAAATGATGGGCATGATACCTAGGAGCAGCTTCATTGCCTTGGAAATGAGTTGGTGATGTTCATTAGGACTGGCTCCTGGTCTTTCCTTAAAAAAAAAAAAAAAAGGGAGCTAGATTCTAACAGATTGTCATAATGCACCTCAGGCTTCTTCTAGAAATAGATTCCTACTGTTTTTCTCTCATGAGAAGCAATCTATCTACAATACTGCAGAGAAACAAAGACATTCTCTAAGTAGATTCCAGTCCATAAAGTAGCTGGAAATAGTTCAGGATAGCCATCCCAGACAAGTGTCTGCAAACAGAGGCAGGTGGTGCAGCTCCAAGTATCCACATCCTTTAAGCTTGACCCAGGTGCATGCATCAGATCGCACATCCCCAGAACACTTCAAAACCTTGATGTTGTTTCTAAATGGATGCAGAGAGAATCAACACATCCAGGAATATGGTATCTCTGGACCCTGGGGTTCTTCTCTTTCTCTTTTATTTATAGGTAACTTTGGGGAGAAATGTGTGAACTTTAAAATGAGTGGCAGTGTTTGAATGTCATGGCACTAAAAGAAAAATTTACTGTGAAAACTGAGAGTTTATTTCAGAATTAGACTTGACTTCTTACTACTGTAGGTGAATAGAATGGAATGTACTCTGAAAAACAAACTTGGTTTTCCATGTTATCTTGCAAATATGGTCACAATAACTGTCCTGCTATTTTCCAACCAAGGGCTAATCAAAATACAATATAACCACAGAATGATGCAATCAAATATGTGTATGAATTTTATATATATTTTTAATCATTTTATTATAGCCCTGAATGGAGAATTGAAAGCCTTTTGCTTTGTAAATTTTAGTTAATTAATTTTTCTGGCCTGATCAGTTTCCCCTCCCCTAACCCTAACCCCCTCTCCTTTTTGCCCCTCCCCAACCCTCTCCCCCTTCTCCTCCATCATCATCCATCCCTCTTCTTTTCTCTTCAGAGCAAGGCATGCCTCCCATGTACATCAGCCAGCCACAGTATAGCAACATGCAGTAAGACTAGGCACCTCCATTCCTATTAAGACTGCATGAGGTAATCCAGTAGGAGCGAGGAGGTCTCAAAACCGTTTACTTTTTTCTTCATTTTTTAATTTACTTAAAAAGATTTTTTCCCATATATACCACTGCTCCCCTTCCCTCCTCCCAGTCCCTCCCAGTCCCCCCTCAGCCTCCCCCCCATCCCTTCTCCAAGGAGGGCAAGGAGTCCCAAGGTGTGTCAGTTCAGTCTGGCATATCCAATCGAGGTAGGTCGGAGTCTCTCATCCTAGTATTAAGGCTGGATTAGGTGTTACTCTGTAAAGAATGGTCTCCAAGATGCCAGTTCATGTACAGGGACATAGTCTGATCCTACTCCATGAGGCTCTACAAACTGCCCACGCCATTTGCCAGTCATCTACCTTCGGAAGGTTTAGTTCCTGTCCCTGCAGGTTGCTCAGCGGTTGTTTCTGAGTCACTGAGCTCCCAATAGCTCTGGTCAGGAGTCTCTGTGGGTCTCTTCCTCATGATCCTGATCCCTTTGCTCATATACACTCTCCTTCTCCTCTCTTCAGCTGGACCGAGAGCTTGACCTGGTACTTAGCTCTGCTGTCACCTCTATTCATTGCTGGATGAAGGTTCTATAATGACACTTAGGGTGGTCATTCATTTGATTATAGGGGAAGTCCTGTCTAGACACCCTCTCCACTATAGGTTGGAGTCCTAGCCTGGGATGTCTTGTGGGTTTTTAGAGGTTTCCTAGGTACCCAGTTTCTTTCTAACTCCTTTTTTATTTTAGTATTTTATTATTTGAAGGATGCATACATAATTATAATATATTTTGACCCCTAGTCCTCCCCCAACTCCTCCCAGATTCGCCCCTTCCTATATGAGGGTTCCTGTGTGCTGGTGCATGTGGAGACAAGGTTGATGTTGGCAATCTTTCTCATTCTCCCACCCTATTCACTGAGAAAGGGTCTCTCAATTGAACCCAGAACTTATGCATATGGCTAGTCTGTCTAGCTAGTCAGCTTGCTCCAAGTATCCCATCACTACCTTCTAAGGTGGGGCTGGAATCGAAGGCAGAATATTATGCTCACCTGGCATTTATGTGGGCTCTGGAGATCCAAACTCTGGTCCAATTGCTTGCAAACAGACTCTCCAACCACTGAGAATCCCAGCCCCTGGAAGGATGCTCAGCTCTCATTGCTGCCATGCTATGTACCGTTAACTTCTCAGGTGGCTTACACATGAATGCCTCCTGTCCATAAGCTGTTCGTTGACGGGGACTCTTTCTAGAAATTCCTGATCCATGATTCAGTGGCCTTATAGTGGCCTTTAGACACTAGAATTTCTGGGCCAAGCAGAGACAGCCAACTCTTTTTTAAGTCTGGCTTCTAAAGGGCTAAATTGCATTGCCTTGCCCAAGTGAAAACCACAGACTGTCACATAAGGCAGGCCTTAAGCAGCAGCGGAATGTAAGTTTAGAGTCCTAAATTAGCCCTAATTTTTCATTATGTCATCAGCATATCTTGAGATTCATATTAATCTTATGCCTCCTGACATCATTTAAAAGAGATCAAGATGAGTGGAAACCTCTGTGTTCCTAATTCTGAAAAACAAATATGGCGGGTCTGCCACATGAATATAAATACAAGTTAAAAATCTGGCAATGCTTCTGCTGAGAGATGTTGGTTGAAACTTGACATGGAAATTCCTCAGTGGAATTCCATGAAGTACTTCAGTGCTGTTATAAAGAAACCTAGAGAAGTCAGAAATCAATGGGAGGCATTGGCTTCTCGGGGTAGAAAAGTCAGCCTGGATTGATATATCTTCTGAGTTACTAGTTAGCATGGAACACCTAAAACAAATGAGGCCTTTGGCTGGTACAGTGGGTGAAAGGAACTCAGAGGAACACTGTGTGCTAAAAATGAGAAGAAATGTATTCTCAGATATGTCAGCTTCCCAGGGGATGCTTTTGAGGGGTGTCTGGCTTAGAACTCAAGTTCCTACTACTCATTTACATCAGTATGACCTTGGGAAAATCCCCCCGTCTATGAGCTTCATCAGTTTTTCAGCTTTATGATAGAAACCATCTGAGTCTGTTTCACACAAGTGAGAAAAATTCTGGGTTCATTTTGAGTTGGCCCACAGAACCAGGGTGAGCAACTAAGAGTTTCAGCCTTTGCTGAAGACATCTACCCACACAGCAAGACAATGGCAGCTGGCCAGGAACTCGTGTCTGTAGCAGCTTGGATTTCATGTCAGCTCTCCATGTAAGGAAACATGTGTGTCTAGAGAAGTGCAATGTGCTGAGGTGGTTCAGCATCAGCATCTGATACCACAAAGCATCTTCTTAGGGAAGGATCACACAGCACAATCCCATCTAGTAACACATCAAAGAACTTGGTAGCAAGAAGCAATTAGATGCCATAATCAGATATGAGGTCATACAAATACATGTAGAAAGATATAAAATTGTCATTGTTTGGTAGGTAGAAACCTGTGAGCTGCCATCTCAGAGATGATACCCTGTTGGTACTGGGTACAGGAATTTTGCCCAAGTGTGCAGATGAGCCTGAACTAGTTGACTAGGTGATGGGTGACTGAGACCCCAATAGCCAGGGGAGTCAGGCTTGCCTGCTATGAACCATCTGGACCATGCTTCAGTTAATGAACTTAGATACTTAAATTGTTTTCATGACATCGTGCACTCTGGTTGGTATTGTGTGTTTGCTGGACTGCTGGCAGCTTTTCCGACCTTCTGAAGTGGAGCCACGCATGACTAGCCACTGTCACCAAGTCAAATGATTGTTCCCACGGTTTTCTGGCCCCAGAATTCAATGTCTGAGCTTCTTGCTTGGGCTACTGGCTGTCATTCTTACAGGGTGACATCTTCTGTCACCTCCAGCCTCAGGCCATTTGGAACTATAGATTCTAACCAAGATGCCATATCTGCATTATATAGATGCTGGCAGCATAGTGACACTGTGTCAGCTCAATGATGCAGAAGCAGCATTCTACAGGGTAGGTTACTTTGTCCATAGACATGGAGGCTGGAAGCCTGAGGTCAGGCCAGAGCAGCTCTTCTTCTTTTCCTGTAGGCCTCTCTCTTTTGCCCTCATATGGTGGACAGCAGGCAGCGACATCTTACTTCTCAACCTTACAAGTGACTGTTCTCATTTGCAAAGACACCACCCTCACACACCCCATGAGGTCGCTTTGTTGTCCAGGCCTCTACACATGAACTGAAGGGAGATGTATGCATTTAGACCACAATGCCTTCACCGGGGCACAACAGAGCTGTGAAACACTGGAACTTCACATAGTGTCATACAGTTACCGAATATTGACTGCCGTACCAAACTGTGCATTGTTCTGCACACTCTTATATATTCTGTTTAATCCTCTGCCCTGCTGCCTAAGGCTTCTATCACTATCCACTCAATGTTCAGTGATCACCAGTTAGTTAAATACATGATAACTTAACAGTCACATGCTGAGATAAGTCCAGAGACATGTGACATTCCGCCCAGGTCACTGGAACCTTTCTTTCTCCAAGTTAAATTAATTGCATTTGATTCAAGAGGCAAGAACCTTGTGTCATATGTGTACTATGGCTCAGAATCACTGAGATGCTGGGGACAGTGTGCCCCATACTCACACACCTATAATAAACAGGGTCAGCAGCTATGCTCTAAATGAAAAGAAGAGACACTTGGGAATGATTAGACCACAGATTCCTAGAATAAAGGAGGGAAGACAGACAGCTTACATCTAGAGATGCAGGTGGCAGGATGCGTGGGCGCAGGGATACTCAGAAAGAGCAGGTAGGGTTTGGCTATGAGTTGGTGGGATGTTTAGAAGAAGAAAGATGCCAAGGAGGGGGCAAGGCATCCTGGGGTTAATTGCCAAGGGGACCTGTTCAGAACCATGAGTTGGCAACGGGCAATAGCTTTCCCTCCCCCAAGATTAATGGCTCAACAGAGCCAGCTGACCCCTCCACGGGAACTCTCCTGTGCCTTTCCATGCTATTCCTTCTCATACAGCATACCTTTCCATGCTATTCCTTCCCTTCCATCTTCCCTTGTAGGTCTCTGTGGAAGCTTTCCAGTTCTGAATAGACCACAGAGAAACACTCCAAACCAGACAGCCAAGCTCATTCTCAGAAAGCCTCCATCATCAGAACAAATGCCAGGCTCTATTTGTCTTGCTTTTTAACTGGCTTCCTTGGGACTGGTATTAAAGACCTCTTCCTCCCGGTGTCTGCCAACTAGGCAGGACCATCTCCAGCTGCCTCTGCTTGGTTTTATAGTTTCAAGCCAGGCCCATCTGCCCCTGGACCTATTCGAAGCCAAGGCAAGAAACTCAGTCCTGCCAAGACCAGGTCCCTGGCTTCTTAACCCTCCTTTTCTCTTGGAAGAAAAGTGTGGGCATGGCAATGCTGTGTCCTGAATAAATCAGTCATCTGTGTCATTCCAAGAAATAGCCCAAATAATAGTCAGTGTGATGTCTCTACTGAGTTAGTCAGAGGTAATGTTAAATCAGGTTAGCTTAAGTGCTTAAATTCTAAAGAATTCCATGGACTCACTTGGCTGCTATCTTAACATTTTTATCTAATATTTCCCTTGAAGATAGCTTATATAATATTCCTATTTCACTTTTTGGGATTAAAGCAATTTTAGTGAGTATACAAAATGATAGGTTTCTTTCTAACATTTTATATGTGTTTATAATTGTCTTTGCTTATGTCTACCCATCACCCTTTTGTTGGTATCTTCTCACTCCCTAAATGATACATATATTTAAATATAGATTCATATATAAAAGAGATCATTGCAATATTTGAGTGAGTTCACTATTCTTTTTATTAGCATCCATTTACTTCTTACTGCAGACCCCTCCTACCCCAAACTTATCCCCTGTATACTTTCATGTATTTTTTCTTTCTTTAGTTTAAATTTTTTAGTTCTATAAGAGTTTTGACAGTGTATTTTAATATTTCTCTTCCCCATCTCTTCCCAGATCCATAATCCCTTTCCTACACAAGAAAATATGTATTCTCAAAAAATATATTAAGTACAATTTGTGCTGCGCATGTATTTTAGGGTGTGGAACTTTCCACTGAAGTATGCTTGCTGTAAATGCTGCTGAATTCATATGTGCATCTACCCTGTTGCATCCAAAATACAATTTTCATAAATTCATTCACCGCCTCTGATTCTTACAATTTTTCTGTTCCTTCTTCCATGATGATTCCTGAGATTTGGGAGGAGGAGTGTAATATAAATGTCTTATCTAGAAATGAGCACCCCACAGTCTCTTATGCTATGACGTAAGTCATGGATCTCTGTGACAATCACCATCTACTAAAGAAGGAAGTGTTTCTGATGAAGAGAGATGCATTATTCCATGTATATAATGATAGGTCAATAGTAGTCAGTTTAATGCTATACCTGTTTAGCAAAATGATAGTATTAGGTTTTCTTCTGGGACCTATTAACTGTCTAAGCACAAGTTCTGGCCCTGGTAATGGTGTGAGATATGGGTTTCATATTGTTCAAACAGGCTTTAAATCTAATCAGAAAGTGCTTGATAGCTCCCTTGACATTCATGCCACTATTGCACCAATGGATGTATGTTACCAATCTCGTTGTTGTAGCTCACAGTATTCATACCTGGGTAATAATGGCAACTAATTTTCTTTCCTAGAAGTGTGCATAGCACCTTCCAGAAACATAAAATCTATCCAGGTTTCTATATAAAGCTTCCTGGTCAGCACCAACCTGATGGCTCTGTGTTCTGTGATTCAAATAATTTTGTAGATAATAGAAAGCATGCAACATTCATCTTCCTGAACTTTTACTGAACATAACGATCTCTGGTTTCATATATGTCATTTCATTCTGGAACCCAGTGTTCTTCCACCTGGCAGTGACTATTGGGATCATGTTCCCTTACGTGGTGGCCCATCAGAGCTGTTCACCTCAAGCAGTTCTAGCCTTTAGTAATCCAAAGCCTGTTGCTTGATACATGGCCCAACCTCCAGAAATGCACAGGCCAGTATGAGATGCTGAAAGTGCCTTTTAGCACTGGCCTTCTCCTTCATTCATCCTACCTGTGGATAAGGAAGAACATACACATCTCTGTGTCCTCTTTCAGCAGGAAGAATGTCTCAGGGCCTGGTCTGTCACAGTGAGATGAATGGCCTTCCAGCAGCCATACAACATGCTAGTTTTACTGCTGCTGCTGTTGCTGCTGCTGCTTTTTTAATTTTATAAGAGGCACAAGTCTAGCCACATAGTCATCTGTATGAGAAACCTGTTTATAAAGTTTTATGTTTTGCCTAAAGGTGTGGAGTTGCAGTGGGCCTCTCCTGTTGTGATTCTCAGACAGCATGTCACACATTCTGAGCTGGTAAAAATAAAGCCTTCTAGAGGAAAGGTGTCCCATTGAATGGTGCCCTGAAGAAGAATATTCCCAGGAAAATTGTTCTGGGGAAGGGTGTCCTGGGACTGTAGTCCTGTGAAGCCAGGCAAGAGCTTGCCACTAGTCTGCCATCCAGAATCTTGTTTCTGCACAGGCAATTTTCCAAACTGTTCTAATTATAAGTGTAGGTTTTACTTTTGAAAGATCACCATCATACACTCTTACTTTCCTGTGTTTATGAGGTCCTGGGCAATGGAGGTTTATGCCACTAGTGGAGATAGTGGCTCCATAAGCAACATTTCTGTCATCTGAGCACCTTACATCCTGTGTGACCAGCTGCAGACTAAGAACCCCTGTTGAGCCAACCTCAAATGACCTATGAGTCTGTGTCCCACATGGACATCCAGCAGCTAATAACCTTACATCCATAGCATAGTGTTGAAAAATATGCGAGGCTTTTAAATCCCATATCTGGACATATCTTATTTCTCTTGTCCCCAGACCTTCAGATTAAAAGATGCTATACAGATCTAAAGATGCTATACATGAAAGCATTAACTATGTTCCACCTTGATCCAAAGAAGTACACTAATTACCACGATCCTTTTTTACTGGCCCAAATCTCTAACAAAAAAATTGCTGTTTGCTCCATTTTAGTCTCTGGCAAGTTCTTTTCATCTTTTCCACAGAATTTGAGGTCAAGCCAAAATGCCAGCTTTCCCTTTCATGTTTCATATGCTGTGTTGATGCTCAGGCCTCAAATCTCCTTAAAATATCTTAAGCTGTGTTTGATTCTTAAAAAACCATTTTATACACAGCAGAAAGAAAGGTGTCCTCAGACTTGCTAAAGCCCAGTAAAAACATTGAGTCATTAAAACAAAACCAAAAAAAAAAAAAAAAATCAGCTTGGCTGATAGAGCTGAAATAAATAAGAACATTCTAAACCTATCTTAAGAAATAATCCTGGGGGCTGGCGAGATGGCTCAGAGGTTAAGAGCACTGACTGTTCTTCCAGAGGACCTGAGTTCCATTCCCAGCAAAACCGCATGGTGGCTCACAACCATCTAAGATGACATCTGTATACCGTATGCATAATAAATAAATGATACAAACGGAAATAATCCTGACACATACAGCTTCCATATAACTTTAATTTGGCTTCTTGGCATTTAGAATTTTCCCTTGTCGCAGGTAGAAATTATTTGAAAATACACGATAAAATGACTGCTACTAAAATGCCGTCATAAATAAACCTTCTTTCCCTTCTCTTCCGCCTCCCACCTCTTCCCACATTGCTTTTTAAACACTCCACCCCTGGGTCTAATGTTCCCATTTCTCCTGTTTTACACTCTTCTCTCATTTCCTCCTTCTTTTCTCCTTTGTCTCGGGCCTGTGCCACAGCCTGGCCCTGGACAGTTCATTTGCATCATCTACTTCTAGGTGAAGTGTTCCTGCCTTCTGCCGTGCAGAGGGGCCCATCCTGAAAATGGCAGGATGAATGGTTCTTGGATGTTTCATGGCTGCTCTGGCCCAGGCCTATTCCCTGCAACTGCTTGGTTGATGTCACTTTTGTGTCTCTGGCTACAGCAGACAGGAACAAGTTCAGTGTAACATGGATCCTTGGTGCTGATACGGAGTAAGTGTGGGAGACATGTGGAGAAGAAGCAGAGAGAGGAGAGAGAGGGAGAAGATAAATTATTGATAAATGATAACGATTCCTGCTGTGTTCCTAACAGTTAAAACCCAAGGCTTTCCTTAAGTTCCCTCAGGAGATGGCTGTGTGTGCAGCGTCCTCATCGGTGTGTGAGGCCAGCATTACCCGGATGTGTTCTAACTCGCCTAAGTCTACCCTGCACCCAGTTATTAACTAGATAGGATAGAGCAAGCATGGTAGTAGGCAGTGGATAGTGGACAGGGGAGGAGGGGCCTTGAGAGCATTGCTTTATGGTCCTAGGAAGTACCTATCCCTCTTCTTTCCCTGAGATGAACTACCAGTCTTCCAAAGTTAGGCAAAAGACATAAAGAAAGTCTGATTGATCAACAGAGGTTTTACAGAGGGCAGGCCTAGGTTTACACACACACACACACACACACACACACACACACACACACACACACACACCAGTCTTCTTGAATTGGTCATTCACCTGAAGTGTCTTAGAGTTGTTCCCGTGAATCCAGCCTTCACTGGTACTTCATGGCTTCATCTCTCACACTCACACTCAAAACTAGCAAAGCGATGCAGAAGTTCCTATGAGACTGGAGAGGATGCTGAGGATGGAGAACATGGGTTAGAGGGGTTGCCTGCAGAACAGTGTCAGAATTGGCTCTGCAGCAAGATAGGCTACTTACTGGCCAGCCCAGAGAGCTACTGGCCTACACATGCCTTCTACAAACATTTAAAATTTAAGTTGCCTAACCTTGGTTTGTTTTTTATTTATTTGTTTTTATTTGAGGAGCCAGAGTCCTATAGCTTTTGCATGCTTCTAAAAAGTGCCTGATAGAGGGACTTGAAAAATGAATTGTCATAAAGGAGAGTGTTGAATGTATTCCCTACTCCCTGGTGAGAGGGCCATCTGGTTGACCCCTCTGCTTTCAGCAACAAAAATAAAACACGGAACCACCCACTGGCCCATCGTGACCAGCAAGTCATCACTGCACCTCCTGCTGTGCACCTACTTCCTCCTGTATCCCAGTCCCCAGTATCTTGCTCTTACATTGCAGAGAAGCCTTTGTATGCTGGGAGCTCATCTTCTGCCACCTCTGCTGTCACTTTAGCTTTGTGAAGCTATGTGTTTATCACATGAGGCAAGTGTGTGAAATGCGTGTATCTGAAACATTCATAGCTGTCTGCATCTTAATGAATGCTGGCCTCCCAATGTCATAAAGCTGCTCTATCCTCCCTGCAAAAGCTAAAACTCCAACTTGCCATGTTGGAACTAAGAGTGCAATAGGAAACTCTTCCCTTTCTTTATAGACTTGAGTTCACTTACTGTTGTACATGAGATGTCACCACGTTATTTAGCAGTGATGGTGATAAATTGCAAAGCAATAGCTGATCTTCTGATGTTCTCTTAAGTTACAGCTATGACTTGATATCATATTGTGGCTATATCTGAGCCAGAAAAGGTACACAGCTAATCACATGTTGTCCGTTTATTGGTTTGTGACCATCCAGTTGTGGATGAAGATGCAGATGCATTGATACACCATATCTACTTAGAGATTATCTCTCTCTTATTTCATCTTGGCATAGTTATTATAGATTGAAATAATGGTCATTATAAGAGGCAATATTCTCATATCAATGCCATGTGGGGTCATGTGTCCTCTGTTTCTGTATAGATATTTTTTGTAGAATTAATGATAATTACTGCCATTTGACTATCCTATGCAGTACTTATTATTAAATATTAGTAATGCCACATTTGTTTTTGAAGAAATCCCAGTGGGGATTATCAAGGGTATGACCACTTTAATCTGAAGAGAACTAAAGTTTAGTCTCATTATGCCATCAGCCTGTTGAGTTGCTAGATTTGTTCATCTGTTGACATCATTAGTGATATCTCCAGACATCCCTTCTACCCTGCACCTGTGTAAACCCACACATGTTGTTCCATGGAGGATTCTGACAGAATAAGCTGGTGAGAGACCCAGAGAAGTGAGACCTGAGGGATACTGAAGCTTGCTCACAGAGCTGTAAAAGCAATTCCAGGCTCATGATACGTGGCACACACAGAAGCTGACACATAGTGTGTGCTAACTACATATTCAAGCATGGTAGCTACTGGCCAAAGTTATGAGTGTGGACATAAAGAAAGGCAATTGGGACTGGCAATGTTCATCACACTTGAGTGAGATTCCGCAGAGACTCCATGGAGCTTCGACAGAGTCTCTAGGCCAGCTGGTGCAGTAATCTAGTTCAACAGGGTATTTTGCAAGGGGGGCTGTATTCTTAAAAACATGGAATCATGTGATATTCATTGTGGAGACCATCTTTCCCTGCCATGAAGGGGGACAGAGCAGGTCCATGGGTGCAGCAGGAAGGAGGGCTGGATAGCAGCTAGTGGTAGTCTGAAAGTTGACAGAGGCTTCTGACACTGTGCTGTGTCACAAATGAAATGGCAGCTGTTGATCTGGTCTGCCCCCATTGTCGTACTCACCAGGTTCTCTCCTCATGTGGTTGTTTCAGGAGCTCGTGGGTAGTAACCCTCCGCAGAGAAACTGGAAAGGAATTGCAATCGCTCTGCTCGTCATCCTGGTCATCTGCTCCCTGATCGTCACCTCAGTCATACTGCTGACACCAGGTAGGGATGCTCTCAGAAATCCAGTCACAAATATATTAAAATGGGCAGCTTCACTATGGCATCTTTCTAAGTAGCTGTTGACTGTATGGTTTATTCTTACCATTGTAGAAAGATCTAGTTTGTTTGAAATGAAAACAAATTCATTTTATGTGCTTTAAATTTTTATGTAGTTGTTGACTAGATAAAAATGGCATGAATTAAAGTTTTACTGTTGCTTATTTATTTTGAAATTAAAGGTTGCAGCATTAGGAGTAATTTAGTATATCCCATGGTGTTTCTGGGTGTTAAAGAAAAGATGACTTCAGAAAATGTTCAGGCAACAATAATGCTATGAACCAAGGCTAAACTACTTATTAAATAACACTGACAAGTTAAACATTGATGGATCCAGAGACAAAATTCTTCCAGGTAAGAAAAACCATAGCAGATTCCACAGCAGTCCCCTGAGAGCATTGAGTTCACCCCAATGGCCTGGGGACTGGCTGAGACCGAATTGCTTGGGAACCTCAGGGACAGAAAGGTCTTTTAGTTTAGTGTTTTAATCTCCACATTTGTGGATAAAGTGGGGTGCAGGATGGACTTCCCAGTGTGTTGAGAAAGGAAGAAGTTTCTTGTAAGATTGCCATGTGGAAGTGTCACAGGACAACACAGGGACCATAGGTAGCAGTGTACGCTGTTTACTCCATCGCCATCACTTGAGATCCTCATAGCAGCGTTCCAGTCCTCAGTAAGCCAACACACATGTATTAGACTTCAAGATGGCAAAGTGAGTAGATGCTGCAATGGGGAAGGGGAAGAGACAAGAGATAGGGGCAAAGGAAGACAATGGGTTAGATCATCAGATCAAGATGTAAGTGAATTAACTCGATATCCTTATTAACGAATAATACACACTACCAGGGGAAAATAAAAACTGCAGACCAGTGTTTATGAGACTAGATGCACAGAGAGCTACCGGCAACTGACACAGTAACATATAAAGACATTTCGGGGCCTGGACAGACAGTTCTGCTGCTAGGGTCACAGAGGATCCAAGTTCAGCTCTCAGCACCATATCAAGTGGTACACAACCACTTGTGACTCCGGTCCAGGGGCTTTGATGTCCTATTCTGACATCCATAGGGATTTGTATGTCGTAATATATTTTATATGGAATAAAATCAGCTGGAATATCAGAGAGAAGAAACAGACCATGGTCAATTTTCACCTAACCAACTCCTTAGGGTAAAAGCTATCTTTAAGTCTTTAGCTTGGCTATTTGTTTTTTATAGAATATTTGAATGTGCCCATACATACACACATGTACACACACAATAAAAGCTTAAAAATATATCACATGCCATGGTCTGGGATTTATCCTAATTCAGGAATATTAAGTCAACATAACAAAGTCAGTGAGATGCACTGCTATTAACAGAACATCATGCAAATCCACAGATCTTATAGATAGCCAAAGTGAATCAGTGCTTTGTGTGGGAGTTCTGTTCTGTCCTTCTGTGTCCCAGTAATTGAATTCAGTCACTGGGCTAGGGGATAGATGTCTTTTCCTGCCAAGCTACCTCACAGGCCTTCACTGTCTTTATAGTATCTTTCTTCTAAATTTTATTTTACTTTTAATTGTGGTTTGTCTGTATGTCTGCATATAGGTTTGTATGTACAGGTGCCTTCAAAGACCAGAAGAGGTGCTGGGAACCGAAGCCCAGGTCTCTGGGAAAGCCATACAGACTCTTAACCACTGATCCAATGTCCCATGCTCATTGATAGTATCTATTAATACACAAAAGTCTTTAAGTTTGACAAAAATATAATTTCTCCTTTTGGTTATTAATATGTTATGGATCATAGCAAAGGAACTGTTTTTAGTCTAAGGTCACAGAGATTTATTGCCGTTATTCTTCCAAGATATACTTTTTAACAATTTTAGTTTTTGTATTTTCATTCTTGATCTACACTGATTAAGTTTTGTGTAGTGATGTAGGGATCTGACCTCATTCTCTGTGTGTGAGCATGCAATTGCTGCCTCTTCTATACCCTTGTGTAGTCACAACCCCTTTTATTTATAGCTGTGTGGGGTTAGTTCAGAACTCTGTTCGAATCCACTGATGTATATGTCTGTGCCTGCAGATATGCCCATGTCATAGCACATTGACAATGTAGCTTTATGCTGTTTTAAAATTATGAAGTCTGTCTTCTAAATATTTATTATTGCTTTGATTTCCTTACATCGTTGTAAGAATTCAAAACAGACATTCTACTGTAAGGTTAGTTATTTTTCTTTGCTGGGATAAAACACCATGACCAAGGCTAATTCTAGAAGAAAGGGTTTGTTTTGGCTTATGGTTCCAGAGGGTTGGTGCTCGTAATGTCAGTGCAGAGACAGTAGACATGGTAGCTAGTGAAAGATTCTGAGAATCATAAAGTAGAGAGAGCAACATATAAATGACAAGAACCTCTATAATCTCAAAGCCTCCCCTTAGTGCCATACTTCTTCCAACAAGGCCAAGCTTCTAAGCTCACAAATAGAGCCACTAACCAGGGACCATGCATTTACACATATGAACCTATGGGAACATTCTCCTTCAAAACACCACAGGAAATTATTGTGTGCTGTGGAAGCTTGCTGAAAGCAGAACTTGGGAGCAAGGGAGTCTTCCCTTGTCTCCTAAAATTTTGTCACGTCTACCTCCCCAAGTCAAGAACTACCAATTAAAAATGACGTATTAGTTATTTTCTTTAAAAAAGGAACATGTGATGTGATCATTTCTGTGTGGAATGCCATACATTTCTCCTACGTAAGTTCTGCAGGAGAGAGCCTCATCTCACCCTGAGTGACCTGGGCTCAGGAGCTGAAGGACATTTCACATTGCATCCACTGTGGTGTAGAAGGGACTGTGGCTGGATTAGGGAAGACAAACACTTGAGTTGTGAATGCTGCTTCTGTGGAGCATATGCAACAGAGACCAAAGCAACTTACAAACGAACTGGGGCTTTCTCTGGATCTGGGGAGCGTGGGGCTGTCTTTTGTTCCCTTTATCACAGCTGGTACTGTGTGGGAACTGTGTCCTGGGCTTAAAAGGACAGGTAGGCTGAATGTTCAACATAGAAGCCATGTTGTAAGGCCCTCCTGGTACGCCCTTTCTGTATTTGCTCTCCTAGAGCAAAACAGCAAACACTAGAAATGGTGCCAGATGTTCTACCTTTACTTCTCCGAAGTGTCCCCAGATCCCGGGTGTAGAAGATCTCTGAAGAGGCCATAGAGCTAAGCTCATCTTCCTTCCAACCCTAATAACCCCACTGCAGCTGCAACTACTGAATAGTTGTAAAAAGTGTAAATTTGTGTGTTTTCCTTTGAGTTAAAAGCAAGGAGGCAAGGTGTCCCAAGTGTTGTTATTAGCAAGAAAAATATAGCAGAGTGCAGAGTGAGGATGAGCCCAGGCTAGCACAGGAGAGAAAAAGGATACAGTGCAGAATGCTCCCAAGAGCAGCCATACATTGGGGATATAGGAAAGCAGTTTTGGGCACAGCCCCATGGCATTGCCTCTCATCTCACGCAGGAGTTGCCTTTGTTTTGATAGACTTAAGAAAATTTCTAAAGCGAACGTTTTGCAAGCACTCACGTATTCTGGCCCTGTGTCCTGGAAACTCAGAGTCTAGAACATGCTCACTTCACTTCTGGACGCATTTGCTTTGGTCTGTCTGTGACCATTGCACAGGGCTCACACCCCAGCTCTCACTTCACAAGCACGATCTTGTGGAAAGGTATGCTCTGGGGCAGTGGGATTATGGAAGGTTCTCTTGGAAATCCTGACAGGCAAAGTACCTTGTTCTATGGTGCAGGCTGATAATTTCCAATTACTCATTATCCATGTGTCTCTGAAGGGTCTTGAAGGGAACATGACATTTCTGGTTGTGAGGCATTTCTCCCTTGGTGGGCCATGTTCTTTTCCAAATTTCTCTTCTGAATAGTAGATTTAAAGTTACCCTTTTAATTTCCTAATATCAACTACAGTAACTATCTGTCTATAACAGGCTTCACCACTGCCTGGTGTGTACCATTCAGGACAGCTGCACTTCCTGCATGCTGATGAGGCTAGCTGCTGTGGTCTGTACTATAAGGGATCTTAAGACATGATGGGGCTTGGGTTGCATTAGAATGTTTCAGACTTTGCCTTGAATGAACTTTTGAACAGAATTTTCTCACTAAACATACTCTAGAGAAATTAAATGACAAAGCCATTGACTTTGGGGATCACACTGAAAACTGGCTTCAAGGCCACACTCAAGTTTCTAGAAGTTAAAAACCAACTAGTATTTGGTGGTAGAAACAGAATATATAGATTACTTGTGCTGGAATGTCACCACAGTTCTATTTAAATGCAACTGCTGGGACCAACTGTCCTAGCTTAGAAATTATATTCTTGTTCACCTTTGCCATTGTGAAAAGATTGCACCCATTATGGATAAGAGGATGTCCGGAAGGTCACCCTGAACCATCACTAACATGCACATTGTTCAGAGATAGCCTGGCTCAGAAGACAGGAGGATCGCAGTGAGTGCTCAGTCAGATGTGAGAACTGATTTAAGAGAGGCCATGGTAACAGAGAGCGAGAGACATGGACACTGGCGTGTGCTCTGAGATTGGGCTCTGACTCCTCACACTGTCTACACAAAGGTCTCCATCACAACCTTTTCTAGAATCTGTTAAGTGTGTTACGTCTCCCTTTCCCTAGGCAGGAAAAAGAAGGGTGAACACAAACATACCCTGTGTGTTTCTGAAGTCTGTACACCATCTGCTAACCTGGATTAGCAGGTCATTCTTTAGTTACAGGTCATTGAGAGAGAGGACATGGGGGTCAAAAATAAAGAAGATAGTAATATGGGGGGTTAGGAGGTCTTGCACAAGGTATGCCTTATACCAAGTTATTAAGAAGTATAGCATCTAATATACAGTTTTCAGAGAAAAATGGAATAGAATCAACTGAAAAGTATCATATAATGGAACAAAATCAGCAGGAGGATGATCAAGTAATATTGCACAAAGGGACCACATTATTTCAAGAGCAATGCAGGCAGAGCATACAGAGGCCTTGGCACTGATAACCACAACCCTTTAAGGGGGAAGAGTTGGTTTCTAAGGAGCCAATTCTGCACCTCTCCCAAGGCCCTGACCCAGGACATTACTTGATCTGCCAAACATATTCCTGATTATATAGGAAGGAACAGTCTTCCTTTTCCATACATTAGGGCCTCAAAGAAAGCCTTGGATCAGTTCAGCCCTTAACAATCTGCTATCATGGATATCCATTAACCAAACTATGTATGTATGGGGTACCAGAATAGATACCAACTTTGTCTAATTTGAAGATACATGTCTTGCTCCACAAAGCAAATTCTTATCTAATTTGGTAGCTCTGGCCGGCCCCAGCCATCTTGTCTCCACCCCTATCTACTATCATCCTCAGATCATTGGCTGAGGGGCTAGAGAAGCCTCATGTATTATATGATCCACACAGGAACTGAGGAGGGACACTCATTTTCTCCATCACTAAAGAAGTTATGTCCCTAGAACTAGCCAGGAGGCAAATCATTTGATGCACCTGTGTCTTCCAGAAGTTTTGGCTGTGATGGCTTCTGGGAATCTGGATCTGTAAAGTGAGGAGAGGCCTGGCTTCCAGGGAAGGTAGCCCTCTCTTTCCACCACACAGGGAGACTCCTAGATTTGAACTACTGAAGGTCTGAGGTCTGCAAACCTTGAGCATGAACAGTGCGTTCAAATGATTCTTGCAGTTGAAGGAGATCTGAAGAAGTTCTGTTAGAAGGATTGGATTTTGCAGCCACTAACCTTAATGTGAGCTGCAGACTGACATACTGAGCAGTGAGTCCTTAGAAACATCCTTGTGGGGCTGGAGAGATGGCTCAGAGGTTAAGAGCACTGACTGTTCTTCCAGAGGTCCTGAGTTCAATTCCCAGCAAAACCACATGGTGGCTCGCAACCATCTATGATGAGGTCTGGCGCCCTCTTCTGTAAAACTGTATGCATAATAAATAAATAAATCAAAAAAAAAAAAA
>PVIH01002025.1:0-93659 GCA_004025045.1 Sigmodon hispidus
CAGATCATCCCAGTCCTCCTGAGGACAACTCAGATCATCCCAGTCCACCTGAGGATAGCCCAGATCATCCCAGTCCACCTGAGGACAGCCCAGATCATCCCAGTCCTCCTGAGAACAGCCCAGGTCATCCCAGTCCACCTGAGGACAGCCCAGATCATCCCAGTCTTCCTGAGGACAGCCCAGATCATCCCAGTCCTCCTGAGGACAGCCCAGATCACCCCAGTCCACCTGAGGACAGCCCAGATCACCCCAGTCCTCCTGAGGACAGCCCAGATCACCCCAGTCTACCTGAGGACAGCCCAGATTGTCCTGTTATCAACTCTTATGACTTAAGTGTTATTATTTTTCTACTTATGACCCAAACTGAATGTGGACTTAGGTCTAAACAGAGTAGAATGGCTTCTTGTCAGAGGCTGGTTTAGAGGCGGGCAGTGGAAACAGCTGTATATTGTCGTCTGATAGAAGAGACATCAGTGATAAATTTTTGCTCCTATTGGAGGGGCTAGAACAGGGCTTATCACAGTAGGAACTCCCCGAGCCAACACAGGAAAGACTAAAAGGAAAAAAGAAGTAGTCTGGGCTTTCTTGGGCTTGTCAATTACATGAATTTATATATTCCCTTTTTATTGAACCAACCGGAGTTCTTTATTCAGCATTGCTAGCACTCTGACCTATTGTTAGTTTTGTGTATCCTGTAAGCAAGATCAGCTGTGATCACCGCCGACCCATTGACCTTTGTCACTGTTCATAAAAATGCCAACCAATAGATCAGAAGGCAGCTGGTTGAGAAAGGCCACAA
Organism: Sigmodon hispidus; assembly: GCA_004025045.1. Classification (NCBI taxonomy): domain Eukaryota; kingdom Metazoa; phylum Chordata; class Mammalia; order Rodentia; family Cricetidae; genus Sigmodon; species Sigmodon hispidus. Next base: position 800 of record PVIH01002025.1, read on the forward strand.
AAGTCTGGTTGGGCTACTAGACCTCACAGGTGACTCTTGAGGACCTTTTGGCAGCTTCTGTTCCCTGAAACACACTGTCTCCCACCCACTGGGTAAGTTCAGTGCATCTCATCAGGCCCCTGTGCCACAGCTTCTGGGCTCTTCCACCTCCATAAATGCAGTATGACCGCTCTCATAAGTGTCTATTGTGGGGTTTTTATTTTAGCTCAACTGGGAGGGGGGCAGAAAGCACAGAGACACAGAAGCCCAAAACCCTGCTTTTCTCTGGGCACAGTGGGGTGCACCTGCCAATACCAGCATTCAGGAGGCTGAGGCAGGAGAATGAGGAGTGTGAGGCCAACTTCGTGAGACCTATGCTGGCCTCAGCTATATTGTGAGACCCTGTCTCCAGAAAGCTCCAGGCCAGAGCGAGGGCTCCGAGGTGGGCACTGGCCTAGTATACACAAGGCTCTGATTTGATCCCTGACCCTGAAAACAAAGTAGACACCCTCTTTTCATAGTGTTCTAAGCGCTTAATTGTGAAACTCCGTCTGTTCTCTCAAATTCTGAATAACTTCTCCTTTTGTGTGCTATTTTTAAAATCCAAATGATCTCCTATTAATATGAAGCCTATGTGGCTTGTCGTACAGGACTGGCAAAGAAAGTCTTCATTCCAAACTCCCGTTTCTTCCTCTTTGGACTGCTCTCCTCTCAGTTTTTATGGTCTTTGTATTTTGTTCTTAGAGGAAGTGATTTTATTAATTTTTTTATTAAACATTTCAAGCTGAGTGCTCAAGCTACAGGTGGTCAGCTCTCAATGGTATAGCAGCAGACAAAAGCAGAGGATCCCCCCCAGAATTACTTAGACAAGTAGTACCCTGGTCTATCCTTCCTGGAGAATAGCAGATATGAAGTCTTAGTAACCAAGAAAACCCTTCCCAGCAAGTGTGGAAGCCAATGACCTGCCTAAGAGAAGGCTTCGGTCTTTACCAGATGCTCTACCAAAATAGAAAAATCACCACCAGAAACCCGCACCAGACACCTGCCTTCACTGTCTAGAAGGAGTTTTTGTTTGTTTGTTTCTGTCTAGACATGTCTTAAGTAACTAGAAAAGTAATCACAGGTCCAGCTGGCCCAGATTCCTCTTAGAATCCTCTGCTTTGCAACATATTTAAAGTAGTAGTTTGTGCCTCCAAGGAATAGGAGGTCTGAGGGAATGATGCTGCGTATCTGTGCATCAAGTACGCATGCTCCACTATTCCTCAGACCCACTGTGTACTTGCTCTGTTAAACTGCCGGAGAAGGTGCCAAGGTGTGAGGATCTGTCCCAGGAGTTCACATGCTAGGGCAAGAAGGAATGGGACACACGCACACACATACAACCATCCTCTTGGCTGATAGCCTCAGGTGGGAGTTCTCACACATGGCCACATTAACACCCAGAGGAACTGAGAACCAGTATCGATACCTGAGCCTCACCTCAGGCAGCTAAAGAAAAAATGATTGTTCTAGCATCCATAGTTCTAATTTGTGACACAATTACAAGATGTCATCTGAGCTCAGAAACTTTGGCCTAAATCCAACCTTTCCTTCAGCAACAAGAATGATCTAGATTATCCTCCCTGGCCTGAATCTTTTGAGCATACTGCTGTCCAGTGCAGGTGCAGGGTCCCCACTCACGAGGCAAGATGGACCATGGCAGCCCAGCAGAGACATTCTTAGGCGCTGACACTGCTGCCTGGCTGGGAAATGAGGCTTAGTCTTGATTAAAGTTGTCTTTTAATTCCCTTTGTCTGACTGGGTTAGTTCAGCCAACACCAATTCATTACCCAAAAGATCCTAGCCCCATCGCCAGCGCTTGCAACCAAAGCTGCCCTGACCCTCCTCTCTAATTGTCCTGACCAATATATCTGCCTTCTCTTGCTGACAGTCTGGGCCAGCCAGGCTCCAGGCTCCCTCCCCACCTTCCATCCCTTGCCCTGAATGAGATTAATTGTAAACACCAGGGGAAGTGCAGACTGGAAACTTTTTATACATTAGCAATAGAAAAAGTATGACTGAGGGAAGGAGATGCAGGCTTCCAAGTCTTTGGTCCTAAGTGTCTGGGTGGACATTTGTTCAGAGGTGGCAAGCCTTCCAGAGCATCAGATGAGCTCCAGAGTCTTACTCAGGACCTACTGCTTCAAGAGAAAATAGTTTTCTCATCAGTTAAGAAAAAAATCCTACTGTCAGGCCCATTTTAAGAGAGACAGGCCTTCCAGAACAGATCTCAGCATTGCAGATCTTTTCTCTGGGCTTCAAGTAATGTTTTTTTGAGCATCAGTGACACGTTGTATGGTAGTCTCCCACACACTGCTGCCTCAGTTTCCCTGGGCTGAGGGGTAAGCTCAGATCATGTGACTGTCTCTGTTTTCAGGTCTCTTATCCTGTATCCCCAAAGGTTTACTTTTCAAATAACACTTCCAGAAACTTCTGGATTCTACCACCAGTCAAATTCAATATTTTCCTTTCTCCACAGAGACTGTAAACCTGAAATTTACAGTACTTACTGTGAACATTGGCCTCAGTTGGGCTTCATACAGACTGTGGTTGAGTGGGTTACCTTAGGGAACATTTGATACCAGCATTTCCAAAGGATGATCAGGCCTCCAACCCTAGGCACCTGACAAGCATGTTAGATATTTGTGGTAAGTTGTGGTAAGAGTACAGAAGCCAGGGTCTTTGTTGATCTAGTCATATTGTCTAGTGGCACTAAGCTTGAAAAAGACAATGTGACTGAAATTTGTGCTGGGTACCAGAGACTCACATCTTGAGGAAATGGAGTTTGACCTAGAATAATAAAGCTAAACTTTAAGATATAGTGGCTAATAATCCCTAACCACATTCTAAAGTTTTGTTCTTCTACCCACAGATAACTGTAGTCCTCACCCTTCAGTAAGGAAACTTCTCTTTGCAACATTACAGAAAGCCACAGCCAATCCAAATGTGGAGTCATGAAACCCACTCCTGGTGGATATAGCTATAAAATAACTCCTGCATCTAAGGCTCAGGGAGCAATGCAGAAAAAGGAGCAGGGAGACTGTAAGAGCCTGAGATAAAGGCTTGCTGTGAGATTGTGTCTGCTGGGAATGTCAGAACCTACAAACATAAAGCCTTACCAACATGACTCTGCCTAAACATATGCTGAACCATAGAGATGCCAATGTGGACAAGGAAAGACCAGGAGACCCCAACTATACCCAGAGTACTAGGGAAATCTAAGGAATCAGGAGCAGGAGAAATAGTATTCCTGAGGGAAGAACACACTGGTCTAAAACCAAACTGTCAGCCCTGAAAAATGCATATGATAACATTATGCAAAGTGAGCAGATTATATATTTAGGAATATTTATGGATGGATGTATATTGTTATGTATTTAATAAAAAATGAGGCAATGAATTTGAAAGAGAACAAGAAGAGGCATATGGGAGAGCTAGGAAGGAGAAAAGGGAAGTGGGGAATGATGTAATTATCTTAAAAATGAAGGAGGAGGAGGAGGTATGTTGGCTAAGAGCTTATGTCAATGGCTATGGGTCAGATACATCCCCAGTTAGCCCTGAACCAGGCGTATACAGCCTTCAGGCCTCCACAGTGCTGGCCCTTCCTTCCTTACAGTCTCTGATACATCTTACTTGCTATTCCTTATGGTTTAATCTGGAATGTCCCCCTACAGGCTCGCTTTTTAAACTCTTAGTCTCCAGCTGAAAACTTTGAGAAGATCCTAGCTGGCAGAAATGAGTCACTAGGAGAGCCTTTGAATGTCATGACCAGCTTCTGGTTCTTATTTCCTGATCAACCAGAATGTGAACAACCTTAGTTATGTGATATGCTCTAGCCATCAAGAACTGAGATGTCTGACTGTGTCCTCCACACCATGAGGAACTGAGATTGAAACAATGAGCCAAAAGAAAGAGCCCTTTCCATGTGTCTATGAAATACTGTGGTCATAGAGATTCAAATGTAAATACCTATCAAAAGAACTCATTTGGGCAATGTTGCTCTTCTTTGACTCCATTCTGAATGAGGTTGGGAGGGAAAGAGAGATGCCTCTTGGGAATCTGTACTTACAGAGAGCATTTCCACTTACACTGTCAAAACAGGAGGAAGAAAACACTTTTCTAGAGGACACAGAGATTTCAACCTTCCAAAAACACTAGCTACACTCATTTCACAACTTTCCTCAATACCTTAGGATTTTTTTATGTGTGTGTGTGTTTGTATAATGAAATAATTATAATTTTAAAAATATAATTTGTACCTATGGCTTCCTCTGTTTGAAAAGACATTTTTATATCTTCATTTACTTTCTTAAAGTATGTATCAGTCACAAAATAATAAACATTGTAGTAATATTTTTGTATGTGTGCATCACAGCTTAGTTGTTACTTCAGGAGGTACCAGACTGCACTTCCAGGGAGGGAAAGTTGAGTAAGCACCACTTCATGACCTCTGGATCAGCTGTGCTAACAGACTGTGGGACTGTCAGGATTCCAATGACCTCTGGCCCCGTGTCAGAACCATCTACTGACATCTGTCAACATTGATCTAAGCAAACACAAGGCTATATTTATTTGTAACAGATCAGTTACACAAGGAAAAAACCTTATGTAGATTCAGCCTCAGAATAAGTATGGGAAACTGATTTGGCTTTTATTTCTATCACACAATATATCAGAAGATGGTTCCTCCAGGATCCTCTTGCCACCAACTTTTTTTTCCGTGGGACTGTACTGGCACAGCCAGAGGACTTTTCACAAGGGATGAGGGGTCCTGCATACCCATGTTCTCTCTCTCATAAGAATCTTTTCTTCCCAACTGCTCTACGTTGGGGTGACCCCCAAACTAGACAAAGCGAGGCTGAACACCCTTCCTCTAGCCTCCCAAATTTTTCCTTAGAAAATAGGTGGGGGGCTCAGAGGTTAAGGGCACTGGCTGTTCTTCCAAAGTTCAATTCAAACTCTTCCTGAGTTCAATTTCTGGCAACCACATGGTGGCTCACAACTATCTACAATAGCATTCCATGTCCTCTTCTGGCATGCAGGCATACATGCAGACAGAGCACTCATACCTAAAAAAAAAAAAAAAAAAAAAAAAAATACACAAATAATTTTTTTAAGATAAAGAAAGAAAATAATGCCAGTTAGAACAAAAAGACAGAACAGCTCAGGAGGAGGCTCAGTGCTGGGATGCTTGTCTAGTATGTACAATGTCCTGGGTTTGAGTTCGCAAAACCACCACACGCAAAAAACAAACTCATCCAAAACACTAAATCATAGATTGTGGCACACATTTGAGACTCAGCAGAAATATCGCAAGTTCAAGGCCAGCTTGGACTATATATGGGAGCCTGTCTCAGAAAACATGTTCTTATATTCATGTTTCTAGTAACGTCCCTACACACACACATTCATCTTTGCCCACAGAAGTGCAGCCAGGCCAATTTTGGCCACCCTTGGCCACCGAAGCTGGCCATTCTCCAGTTTGGCTTTAGCATGTGTTCAATACTCAGCCTTTTTGAACAAAATCTTAAGATGAGTCTTTGGCCTGGATTGTTCATGACCAAAAAAAAAAAAAAAAAAAAAAAAAAAAAAAAAAAAAAAAAAAAAAAAAAAAAAAAAAAAAAAAAAAAAAAAAAAAAAAAACCTTCAGTTATAAAAATGAACTACACTAATTTTCACGTTTACTTAATATAATTTTTGACACCCTTTTAAAGATATGACTTGCTTCTAAAGATGCTTTTCTTTGGGAGAAAGAGAACTGAATTGTTACTGAGGTGACTTGTCTTCAAAGGCACACTAAGGTAGGGAACAGTGACTCAGAGACCTGGGGCTTCATAATCGCTCGATAATCAGGTGCCTGGGACAAAAATCATTGATGTCTATTGGGCCACCAGCTCCCAAATTATAACATGAAAACTTCTTATTAGCTATGGATGCTCAGCCTTAGATTATGCTTGATTCTTGCTAGCTTTTATAACTTATTTTAATCTATTTCTCTTCATCTACCTTTGTCTTGGAGTTTTGACCTATCTTTTTCCTTCCTTTCTTCCTTCCTTCCTTCCTTCCTTCCTTTCTTATGCCCTACTTTCATTGTTGCCACCATGACTGGCTAGCCCTTCTTTTCCTCTCTCTCTCTCTCTCTCTCTCTCTCTCTCTCTCTCTCTCTCTCTCTTTCCTCCTCCTCCTCTTCCTCCTCTCCTCCTCCTCCTCTTCCAGCCTAGATTCCTCCTCCTACTTATTCTCTCTGCCCACCAGCCCCACCTATTCCTCTACTGCTTAGCTCTTAGCCATTCAGCTTTTTATTAGACCAATCGGGTGCCTTAGGCAGGCAAGGTGAAACTGCAGCACATCTTTACATATTACATAAAGGCAGCATAAACATGTAACACCTTCCCATAGTTAAAGTAATATTCTACAACATCCCTCTTTTCATTCTCTCAGTTACAGAAAGGAAGATGGTATTTACAAAGGGTTTGGTGTTTGGATTTATGACTTGGACATTGTAACAATTGAATAACTCAGTGTTTGAGGTTATGTGTTGATCCTTGTTAATTAGGTGAACTTGAGGGTCTCTATGAAAAAGGAAAACCTTCCCTTATTCTGTCATTATCATTCAGAACCCTTTAGAAACCCTGCTTGTATTCACGTAGCCAAAGCTCTTGCTAGCCTACTACAAGTTTTTCTTTTTTCTGAGTTCTGGGGATGCTTCTGGAAGTTCCATTTCAGGAGGAAACCTGGTGAGCTTCCATCTCGACATCTGCAAATCACATCCACAGGGAAAATGTGACTCATCCAAATTATGTGTCAAGTGTTCATGGATATTATTCAGAGAGTGGGTGTTGTCTCAGAGCCAAATCACTTGAAATCACAATGACATCAGCCTGGTTGCTAAAAACCTGACTATATACCCACAGGAAGCAGGGAGGCAGTAGGCGAGGGAACTCCCGTTAAAAGGCCACTGTCCTGGTCATCTGGGGTACTAGAGCAGATAGAGTCAAAGAATGAGGCAAAGTGCTCAGCATGGGACAGGAGAGACACAGAAGGTAGACCTTCAGACCTGCCACAGTGCTTTTATAAATAATCATACCCAAAATGTAAGTAATATGACTCACATCCTTTTGGAAGGAGGAGATATCTAAACAAACCATACTTTAACCTGCATAGATGAGAAGGACATTACATGTCTGTTCCCTTCTCAGTAGGGTAGGTACTTCTGGCAGCACTAATTGATCATTGCATGATCTGAAGATGACATTAGGTACAGCTCTGATTCTTCTTGACAGACTTTAAGCAGCTGCTATCAACCAATCCAAGACACTAATGCGCAAGAAACTGTTCGACATGCCCAGTCTGAACCAGTCATCTGGCAGGTCCATTCTCAGCATTCGGCCATTCAAGCTCCATCATTACAACTAGTGTGTTTTCCCTCTCTTCATCATGAACGTCACTGTGCGTCATCATAACACAAATCATAACACAAATCTTCATCCTTGTCTTCATCATGAACGTCACTGTGTGTCATCGGAGATATTTTTATTGAAAGACACTTGACTTTTGATGTAGAACTCTACCAGGACCGAAGAACCCTTTCATTCTGTGCTTTGAGCTTCTCTTTCAGTGGCTAAGCAAGTCTGTTTCCTAATAACTTTCCATCACTATCCCTCTAAAGCCACAAGAACCAAACAGGTTTCAAAAGAAAAAAAGAGAACAAAGAAAAGAAAGAGGGAAGCTAGGGCCACTGTCCCTTTTATTTCAGGGTTCTCATCCATAACAATGGCAGTGATGATACCACAAACCTACACTTTAATTTGAATGCATCTGTGATTCCATAAGAATGGGTGAGGTGAAAGCAGACTCTAGACAGCCAACACCCTAGAAGTTCTGCAATAAATGGTAAAGGAACTCAGCCAAAGGGAAGAGGCAAGGGAAGCCTTCTGTAGGGAGAACATTCCACAGCAAGGTAGAACATACTCAGCAGTGATGGTCAATATCATCTGGTTTCTCTTGGGCTTTTTGGTGAAGTTACTCGAAAGAGGCAGCAGCTATGTGTGCTTTCTGGCCCTTGAGAACCCAACCCTGTGTCCTGCAGCTTCTAGCTCTTCTTTTTAGCCAACAAAGCTGTAGGACCAGAAACATGGTCACCTGACCTCCTGAAGCTACTTTATCTCCACTGCAGATGAAGACCTTCACCTGCTCACAGCAAAGCTTCTCCCTTCTCCAGTGTGGAAATCAGATGAGAATATGCTTACATGTACGAATAAGGTAGGTCAGTGCAGGACAAGGAAAATCTTAAAACTCAATGAATAGAATAAAAATTCTAATTGAATGATCCTGAACTGATTAAGTGAGGAGGGCATACACTTCATGACACAGATTCTGAGTCATCACTTTCTGCTGCCTCGGAACCCAGCGCTACAGAAAAATAATAAGCCCAGTGGAAGGAGAGAAACACAAAGTCCTGACCCACCAGGCAACAGAAACTACAACCTACACACGAGCAAGCTTGCCAGATAGCATTTCATCTAGGTCCACTGGACAGCCATGCTAATGTGGAACTTGGTCCTGAGCAGCGAATGCACTATTGAAGTGTGTGCCCAGGGCATGCAACCTGACCCAACCTAAATCTGAAGGAGCAACACAAGACACAAACAACAACAAAGCCTGCAAAGGCCAACGTTCATCTCGATTCCCACTTTGAAGAGTATTGTGGGAAAAACACAAAAACAAAAACAAAAAAAACAAAGAACACATTGTGGACAGGGCCCCAGCTCTCAAGAGTTGTCTGAATGATAGCAAAGAGTTCAGAACTGGAAATTCCAAGCCCAAGAACTCTACTGACTTCCCACTCCAGCTTCTACAGGCCCTGTGCTCTCAAACTGGAGAAATCAGGATAGAAGTGAACGGTGAAAGGGGGGCAGTTGACATGATCTGTCATGTGACCTGGCCAAGATCCTTACTTCCTTTTATAGGTTGAATATAAGGTACAGTGGAAAGCGTAAAATCAATGACAAGGATAAAAAGGTGACGTTTCCTTATATCTGAGCAAAGGCAGTTTGGGTCTACATTGGCTCTGCTTCCTGGGGCTACCCAGTCAGCCATCCTGCCAGAGCCTATCTCTCGGCTTCCACAGACCTTGAGCCCTTGAAAATCCTATAGCACTCCACAGAAGAAGTCTAAAGGGCTCCTCACACCTTACTTTCCTGGAACAGGACTGGGTGGGTTAGATGAAACTGAATAGACCTTCTGATTTGAAAGGTCTTCGGTGTCACTAGCAGGAGGAAAACTTCTAATTGAATTTCTCTCCCCCTCTTCTCCCCCCCTCTTCTCCTCTCCTCCCCTCCCCTCTCTCTCCCTCCTTCTCATCTTCCAGCTGAGGTGTGTGCCTTCCCTGGCTCTCCACATACATCATCTCTACCACATAGTCATCATTAAAGGCAAGACTGCTTAGATGAAGCTTACTCCTGAGATCTTCCGAAGGTCTAGGTCAGTGCAAAGCTCATACCATGATTCATCAAATGTTTCTGGATAGGAAAGAGGCCTATAGTAGAAAGTTCATTCATATTTGCTCAGGATTTCTCTGGTGTATCCTGCGACTTGAATAAACCAAGACAATCAACCATCTTAACAAGGAAAAAGAGTGGAGGAAAAAAGAAGGGCCATAGACTGGAAAGAGAGGAGGAAGTGAATGCAGGTCAGGTGGGTCTGTGCTGTGACCTGGTGGCCTGAAAAGTCCTCTTTCTACTGAGAAAAAAATGGAAGCTGAGTTAATGGAAGGTGAGTTATTGGGGCCATGGGCAGATTTGATGAGCTCATCCCCATAAAGGAGCAGAAGGGCATTGGGCCAGACTTTACACGGTCATAATTGAAGCCTGAAAATAGAAGTATGATATTCATCTGGAAAGTATCTTTGGAGAAAATATTCTTTATCAGTTTCTACACTAGAGAGCGCAGAAGAAATCAGAACAGACTCTGCCTCCTGGGAGACCAGAGGAAGCACACTAAGGAAATGGCCACATGCTGCCTGTGGTGTGTCTGTAGGGAAAGCCTGCACACACAGCTGGTATACATTACAGGCAGTTGGTCCCTGGGACTGGCATACTCACTACCCTGGGAGAACAAGGTGTTTTGCCCCTTATGACAAGCCATCTGTGGACATTCCTGCTTGTCAGTAAAAGATCCATCATCTTGTTTGTTCCAAAGGAGCACATAGGCATTAGCTTAGGTCTGAAATGATGTCATGGACGGGTGGACACAGGGACCACCGGGTCAGCAGACATCGGTGGGAGGCCCAGGGAACGGGAGGCCGGAAGAAGTTTCCTCTAAGCTCGGGGCAGGTGGAGCAGCCTTCCTGCTCACTCCTGGGTCTTCCGTTTCCTAGTGCTCCCCGGGCCAGTGGCCAGGCATCTGTCCCCTAGCCCACAGCAGGGCACAACAGGCCTGAGAGCCAGTAAAAATGAGTTTGATCGCTTTCTGTATTGGGCCGCCAACTGGAGACAAGGCACTCAGAGTGGACTAGCCCTTTGACGTCATTGTTGGTCTTGAACTTCCTTGAAGTCCAGCTTCCATGAGTCTGGCACCGGCTTTATTAACTATTGACGGGTTTTCTTTCCTAAATCTTGACCACTTTCCTTCCCTCTATAGCATTGTCAAGAATGTATTACCTTATAAAATCAAATATGTTTATGAGTAATTTCTAAGGAACAAAAAACAATTGTAGGAAGCTCTTTCGCCCATGGTTAGCGGGAGCAAATATGAACTGTCTTCTAAATTAAATCAGCAAGCGTGAATTAAACATTCTTTTTATCTATCTCTTCTTTCTCTCGTTGTTTCTGGTTGGGGGCGGGTATGACAGGGAAGCAGGACTTGTTTTCTTGCTTTAAGAATCTGAAAGTAATTGGGGTTGATTCTTGTCACAGGGAAGAGCTTTGGAGCTCAGATTAACAAGCAGACTCATAAATGAAGCCTCCCCTCGACCATCTGCCTGCTGCTTACCACGATAACAAATTACTTAAACATAGGAGCTAAGCAGGAAGGGAAATTGGTGTGTGGAGAGAGGAATCAGGAGGCTCCAGAGACTTGGAGGATCATACAAGTGCACTGCACACTCAAACACTAGCAATGGCCCTCAGTACCTGTGATTCAGATGAGTCAAACATAAACAAAACAAGTTTGTATCAAGATTGCCCCATGGGGACAAGCAGAGGGACTGGGCATCTATTTCAGCCAGGTGAGATTTCCTTTCAAAATGCAATTAGGCTTCCTGTTCCGGTGCTGCCCTTGAAGATGCCATCAAGTCCCATGTTCTTCATTAGTAATAGAGGTATTTTTTTTTTTTTTTTAAGGTGAGCTAACAGCTTGTGGAAAGCTTTTTATAAACATGGGGTTAAAAACGAAGAGATGATGGCCCTGTTCATAATTATCTAGAAATTTCTTCACCAGTGTTCACTCCCCAAGCTGGCTTGAGTTTGGGGTTCGCGACACTTGGTTTCATTTTTGCTTTGTTCATCCTCTAGTTTATTCTAAAGCCTGCCTTCCACTCTGGGCTGCTCGGTTCCTGCTGCCTCTGCAGCGGCGGCATTTTCTTGCCTGCTTCTCTCTCTTCCCGCCTTCTCGCTGTCAGAACCTGACTCAGCTGGAGCTGTGTGGGAACCAGCGTGGAGTGACTCACTAAGCGGACATTCTGAAGCGGACTGGTCACCTGGTTACTCTCTAGTCCATCAAGTACATCTTGTTCCTGCCTAGTTGACCATTTTCAGAGAAGCTATTTTTGTGAGTGAGGCCATACCCCTGAACTCCAGGCAGAGTATCAAAAGCACATGGTATAGTTGGTCAGAATCATGTTTCCCAGGGCACTGACTGGGATTTTGACAAGACACAGCTGGCTGAGGGAGTGTGCTGGAAAATTCAGCCCAGGGGTGAGGAAGAAGAGGAGGAGGAGGAAGAGGAGGAGGAGACCTTTAAATAGCAGGTGGCTTCACTGTTTCTGTAAATGAAAATGGTACGTTTCCACTGAGTGCTGATTACAAAGACAGTCTTTTATTAGACAGCTGGACCAACCCATAGGCCAGGCCTTGAGGCTTTATCAGGGAAAATTTCCCTGCGACTTATAAACATGGTTGGCTGCACCTTTCTCTTTAGTGCCAAGGCTGTTTGTTACTGATTTCTGCCTGTGGATTCTGCACAGACCACAAATGAGTAACCTGTCAGTGATCCAGGTCTCGTCATGGGCCTGAGCCCTGTCTCAGACATTGCCAGGCGTAATTACCCTTTCTGTTTCTGTGTCTACCTGACTGAAGTTCACTCTTGAAGAGACTGCTCCAGCCTGGAGGGTGGGGGAGGCGAGAGAGGGGAAAAGGGATCCAAAGGCCTGTAGTGCTCTCCGTGAAGGAATGCTGACTGTGTGCTTAGTTAGTTCAGAAATCCCTCTTGAACATGCAGAAAGAGGTGGGTAGGAATTCGAGGTACTTCAGCCCTTCCCAAACCACCTTGCTCTTAGGAAGCCAAGCTCATGGCTCAGGGCAGGTTAAAGTGAGCCAACTCATTGGACAACAGCCCTGAAAACACGGTGGCCCAAGTGGCTGAGAAATCAACATGCGGAAGTCAAAACCTCGCTGGCCAGGTCTCCACACCACTGTGCTGCTGTCTCTTAACTAGGAATAACTAGTAACAGCTAATACTTAGCAAGAATGTATAATATGTCAGGCACCTTACTGAGTGTTTCATATAGTCTGACCCCTTCCATTTTAAAGCTTTATGTTTTCCAAATGTAAAATGAAACAGAGCATGCATGCAGTCCTAAGTTAAACCCCATGAATGCAAAAATAAAATAAACTTTATTTGTAAACAATACTAATTATCATGGAGGAGGTATACTCATGCCATAGTGCGAGTGTAAATGTCAGAGGATAAATGTGTGGGGTGGTTCTCCCTTCCATCTTTGTACATGTTCAGGGCTTGAACTCAGGTTATCAGTCTTGAGCAGCAAGCACCTTTGACCAATAAAACATCTTGCTGGCCCTAATCCTAACAACTCTGTAGGCTCTATATTTCCAAATCAAGCCGCCAAGAATCACTACTGGAAAGTGGAATGGCCAGGAATTAAAAGCAAGGGTTGAGGTCCAGTGCTGTTACCCACCATCTCATGGTACCTCCATTCACACTACACTGGTTCCTTCCACAAACACATACCCTCGTGCCTTATCTCACCTATCCATCTGTCTTCCAAGATTTTCCCACAAATGTGAGGCTGTTATATTATTCTTCTTGCAAATGGAAGATTCCCTTGGTTTGGTTTGGCTTGGTAAGTGTGAGATTTTCTGCTAAGATATCTAGAGATGTAGAAACCATGAAAATGTATACAGAAGTTCTCATCAGTCCATCTGCCATGCAGAAAGAATGGGTGTCTAAAGGCTCTCTAAAGGAACCTCCAGAGCCCCTAAAAATATCTACACCTTCCCTATCTATTCTAAGCCTCTCTCTGAGAGAATAGTGTGGAAGCCACCACTCAAGAAGTATCCACAAAATAAAGAACTCTTCCTAAAACCCTAGGTTAATCCAGTTCGTAGCTTTCATGGTAGCCCTGGAGTGGGGTGGGGGTGGGGGGTACTCAAGCAAATATATCAGCTAGATGCTCCAAGCAGAGAGTCCTCAATTATAGAATTTCCCTCCTCCTCAAAGGACAGTAGGTTGGCAGAAACCCAATGTTCCAGAAGCTGGAGTCACAAGCATCCTGTGGTCTGTTCACCCCCAGTGGGAACAGAAGGCAAGCACATTCACTTCCCAGATGGCTAGTGTTGGAAGGCAGGGGACTGGCTGAACTCAAAACCCTTTCCTGACCTGCTCTTGGATTGGGGTACTGGGGTGGAGGCTGCTCCTCTGAGAAACCTATTTGGCCTTTGCTTGCAAAACATCTTTGAGTGATTGATGAACCTGTCCAGGGCAGAAGGGAATGGCACCGGCATCTGAAATACAGCCACTTTAAGAGAAAACATTTCACTGTTTCTGGAAGCCTCAGCTACCTGAATGTATCACAGGATCAAAAAGGGACAGACTGCAATGGCCGCTGTAGGGACACCACAGCTATGGGAGATGAGTCACTGCCATGGTCGTTTGTAACAAGATGAAAAATGCCTTCACTCAAAGCTCTGACCTCTGTTTTCTTCATTGGCTAAATGCCTCTAGAAGCAGGTCCAGCTCCCAATAGGAGCCATAACTCTTCCTCAGTAGATTATATCTGCCTTGGGAAAAGGGTTGGAGGCCTCCAGTCTGCAGGTGGAAAGGTCACAGACCACGTTGACCCAGTGCACAGGGGCAGCTCAGGACAGTGCCCAACTTAGAACCATCAAGAAGCTGGTGTTAGCATCTGTCCTTTAACCTGGTGCCCACAATTATTCCATTCATAATTAGTTAGGCCTTTAATTCTTCTTATATAAAAGGTAGATATGGGATAAATAAGACTTTTATTGGCAGTGGTACTGTGTAGACTAAATCCTGTAAGTACCCAATAACACAGAACACTTAAAGCAGATCTTCCTCAAGGTTAGCATAACACCATAGTAAGGGGTTTTAAAAAGTTATGCTTCTCCTCTGCTACTTATTAGTTTTATGACCTTGGAGAAGAATCATAGTAATACCTACTTCAGAGAGTTATTGTAAAGATTGATGAGATCATTCATGGAGAGTGTTTCATATAAAAGGGTTCAGTACCCATTTAACTATTATACACCCATATTCTACCTCTTTGTCTCAGTTAGGGGCAGGGTGTGCCTCCAAATGACCCCTGTGGTCTCAAGGTTGTCTGGATCAGACTGGCACCCATGCCTTACTTCTTAGGGGCCTGCCCAGCCAGTCGGGATACCTCAGACTCACCTTCTGATGACCTCCCAGACTCACCCTGTCTTCTCAGCTTCTGAGATCTCAGATTCCAGAAGTAAGAGCTCTGGTTAACCCCCCACCCCCACCCGGGCCTGTCTGTTCTGTGATTGCCAGTATCCTGGTGGGACAATTTCACGGGGAGGTGGAATCAGTGCATTAGAGTACGAAATCTACAGAGATACCATTTTCTGCCTAATCTGTTTTCTCCCTGAGGGTCAATTTGGCTGTACTTTTACTTTGAAATAAAAAGAACCTAGAAACCAACCAGCAAACACCTTATTACTGAGAACCATCTGCAGAAAACTCCATGCAGTGTCTCCAAGGTCAAAGCTATCTGTTCTGCCTCAAGCACAAAACAACAGGCAGGCAGGCGGGGTAGGATCATGAGAGGCCTGGGCAAGAGCGAGCAGAGCCTTTTCAACTGAGTCTAACAGTTTCCTCTGCAACCCAAATCTTCAAGTTCAGGTGTGTATTTAACAGAAGCATTTATAATCACCTGAAGTACACGGAGGGGCCAGGGAAAAACTGACAGCACCCTGGGCCAGTTCTCAGCTCTTCCCTTCTCTCAGATCCCAGATTCCCATTTTTTAAAGAGTGCCATCTGTTCTTTCTGTAACTTTCTTGTGCAAGGAAATCATTTTGATTTGTGAAACTGTGTTCTCTCTTTCAGGCTCCTAGGCCAGTTCTTCTGACTGCATGAGTGGGGGAGGGAGTGAAGAGACCAGTTTCTGCTATTACATCACCATCACGGAGACTGACTCCCACCAGGTGAGGCTGAGCCCTTGGTTGCTGGGCTATTGTGCAGAGTTAGAAGACAGCAGAGGGGTTTTCTTTAGTGTGCCCGGAGACCTAGCCAAGGTGATGGAAGTGTTCTGTCTATGGCATCAATGCAATAGTCAGATGTGGCTACTTCAAGTTAGGAACTACACTTTAAATTTTAATTCATTTCAATTAGCTTATCTCCTAAATGTAAGTATACAAATATTTAAATATGTGACACAGTATAGTGGTCTACATGTGGGAGGGGCTTCAGGGAGTTAAGAAGAGCTGAGTTCCAACTGCAGGAATCTCAGGCCACTCCCCCTCTTTCTTGCCCTTTCCTGGAAGATGATCTTTCCACAAACCACTACCAACTAAGTTAAGATTTCATCAAGCAGTTTCCTCTAGCAGATGGTCACATCAGTTTTTAAAAAATAATCATAGCTTCCAACTGCTATTGCTGTATGGGCTTTCCTGATCTAACTACACTCCTCAAATATTCTAGAACAATAACAACAACACAATAACAATGATAATAAGATCCAATTATTTCATTTGAGTGTTAACTCTAGTTTAAATCTTAAAGCATTTTGTTGAGAAAGAATGTGAGTCCTGCTTCACTAATGCTACAATCCATTAGTAATGTCTGCTGAGGTTGGAGCCATGGGTGAAATTAAACAATGGCTATATGCTCATCATTGATCTTCTTAGTTTTGCTTCTAAAGCTATTAAACTAAATTATGTCACTTATCCAGTCTGTCAAATATAGGTGCCCATATGAAGTCTATACATCTATAGCGGCCATCTTGTGGTTTTTCTCTTTTCTTCTCTTTCACAATATCTTCAATATACTAAGTTTCTTGACAAGATAAACTAAAATATATAAGCAGTTTATGTATACTTTAATTTTTGTTGAATAAAGGCTGAGGTAGGCCAGTGGAATTTTAGTAAGAAAAGAGAATCTACCCTCCCCACAAATTCACTGCTCTGGACTGACAGACAACAAAAACCATCAGCTCCCATTCTCCTCTGGCTCAGTTGTTGGAGAGACTTTTACACTTTCAAAGAAAGGTTGGTCACGTTTGCTCACTTAAATGTCATAATTGACATGAAAAGG
Organism: Sigmodon hispidus; assembly: GCA_004025045.1. NCBI lineage: Eukaryota > Metazoa > Chordata > Mammalia > Rodentia > Cricetidae > Sigmodon > Sigmodon hispidus. The sequence continues at coordinate 17,568 of PVIH01002025.1, forward strand.
GTCACATTTAGAGATAATGAAGAACAGAATGCCCAGAAATGACAAATGCCTTATAGATGGTCACACGGCTCATTTTCTGCTTGGTGCAGGATTCCAAGAGCAGATCCAGCACTGAGATACATCTGACCTGCTGTTTTAACTTCGGCACAGTGACTGCACCCTAATCTACTGCTATTTCAGCCAGCAACTGTAACCTGCTTCTCTAGCCCCTCAGGACACAGGCTGGTGAGAATTCTGATCCCATAGACACTGTCTCTGTTACTGCCACTAAAGGTAGTTTTAACTAAATCACTATTATTCTATTTATAAATAAGATTTGAGATTCAAGGGCTGGGGTGAAAACCTGCTAGCTCAGAGAGGCTGGGTAGCAAAATAGATAAATGTCTCTCCTTGCTGGTATCTCCAAAAGACCCATGCTTCCACTCCACCAAACCAGAAAAGGTTTTGCCACTCCAGACACCTCTCTACTATTTTCTGTGTCTCTCTATCACTTCTGGACCCTCTGAGGTTCTATGATTACTTTCTGTTAAATAATTACTAACTTAGCCTCCTGACCCAAGGTTAGTTTTATTTAGTCAACACAAATAAAAACTTGGGGTTCACAGTGTGATTGAATAATCCCCAACACTGACCAGTAGAGCAAGGTCTATGACAGGCTGACTGGGATACCTCCTCTACCAGTCTGTTGAAGGCTCAGACTTCTCCCAGCCCCCACTTGCCACTGACATGGGACCCATAAGTGACTGTGACACTCAAACCTTACAAGCAAGAATATGGGGGCCAAGGGGACCCACAGGACTTCCATGGCATGGTTTAAGATGCCACTGAGACAGTCCCTCAAATAACAGAATGTGCTTGGCCATCTGTTGGGGTGGGAGTCAGGCATGTGATGCTTGGGTTATTTTTGTTCTTGCAGCTTTTCTGTTACTGATAGGCTAATGAGACTCGTAAAAGCTGAGTCACTCAGAACTAGGGTCTAAATGTTGTGTTCCAGCAGTGTTCCTGTGTTCAAATGTTAAAGTCTAACCACCAGATAGTAATGGTACTAACAGGTAAATTCTCTGGGGGATGATTAGGTCATAAGGACCCACCTTTACCAGTAATCAGGATATTTCTAACTGAGAACTAAGGGAGCCTGTTTGGCGTCTTTGCTCTGTGAGAACTAAGAAGGAAACCCCGGAGAGCAAGCCTTCACATGTAGAACTCCTGACCTCTTGATCTTATATTTTCCAGCCTCCAAAGCTTCAGTCATCATTTTCTGTTGTTTATACAGAACCCAGACTAAGATATTTTGTTATAGCATCAGGAACAAACAACATACAAGACAATAAACAGAAAAACCCAGGTCTAAATGAATGTCATATGTCATCCGGGCTCTCAGCAGTGTGTTCTACCTGCTGTTACTTGGACTGTGCCATCAGGTGGACCATGCCATCTAAGGCAGAGATGGTGAGTGAAGGAGAGATATAGCCTAACACTTTTATAAAATGCCCACTGGGAAAATTAGCCAACATGGACCTAAGAGAGTTCCAAAGGAACAAACGCTCCCCAAATACATTGTCAGGGTGATGATGGGCAGGGCCCTGTAATGACCACTGGCCTTGATCCAGCTCCATGGCTGTCTGGTGGCAACCTAGGCCAGGATGTCTGTTCTAGGTCCTTCCAGGGAAGGTTGGCAGGCTCCTGATATGGGATGCTCAGCAGATACTTGTTAGCTGATTATCTAATTTTAAATTCTCATGCACTTACTTTTTTTTTTCCAAAAAAAAATTGGCAAAGAAAACCAAAGAACTATTTCTGACTTCTCTTTAGATTACACTTTCTTCTGTTCAATTTTGAGCCAATACAGTAAAATGTATAATTCCATATGGGGTAGCTTTAGCAACTTTATGTGAGATGAACCTCCTTGCCACTGGTGTTTGTGTTCTGTTGCAGACATACCCAAAAGTGATGCTACTAGATGCTTCCATGTCTAGACTCTACCCTCAGCCCTTATGGGTTCTTCACTACACCCTTCCACGCCTTCTCTTCCTTCTCTGGGGTCTGATCATTTGGAACTGAAGTTATAGACAGTTGTAAGCCATGTGGGTGATGACAATTGAAGTCCGGTCCTCTGGAAGAGCAGTCAGTGCCCGTAACCACTGGGCAATCTCTCTAGTGCCCCCCCCACACACCTTTTATTTAGTTACTAGAGTTTGGATCTTAAATGCCATCTGAAAACTCACCTGTCACCTTGCTCCTTAGCTGTTGGGAAATGGATCGGAACTTTAAACAATGGGGGGGGGGGTCATTGTGGGAGGTCTTTAGGTCACCGGGAGTGTGCCCTGGCTGGCATTGTGGGATGGCAGGCACTTCCTCTCTCACTCCCTGATGAGTGGCTTTGTACTACTGCTCACTTCTGCCTTGACTTGTTTCCTCCATATAGCGTTGGGATTTGAACCTCAAATGGTGAGCCAACATGAACTGTTTCTCTGTAAAGAGCAGTATCTCAGGACACAATCACACATGTGAGCTTCCGTTATTGTTAGCGCTACTAACATTTTTCGATACCTAACTCACGGATCTTGGCTTTTAGTTTAATCGCGTGCAGAATAAATTTTTAGATTTCAGTCTCTAGTGGAGTTCCTCCATTTATGTAATTTTAAATCTCTCCTAGTTCTATCTTGATTCTTTTAAAAATATACTCTCAGCACTCTTTAATTAGAATTCTAACTTCCTGTACACAAAATGTCTTATGATTTAGGTTTTATTTATTTATTTTTTTATTTCTTCTTTTCAGTTTAATGTTTTTGAATTATTTTTCCTTTATTTTGAAAAGCTAGATGAAGTTCTTGTTTGTTTGATTGTTTGACCACACATTTGGCTTTGAGTTCCTCTTGGACTTTCCAACTTCATTCAGTATTGGACTTAAATTTTCTGAATTACTGTCCAGTTCTTCTCAGACCTCTTTGTCTCCCAGTGGGAACACAAAGTGTGGTTGCAGAAGGGCTAATATAGGCAGACTCAGCTCCAGCCAGACTAGAGTCACTTTCTCTCCAGCTGTCTCTGGATTTTAAGAGAAGCCAACTTAGGTACATTCCCCATCCCTGACTTACCACCTCCACCCACACTTCCCCCCACTCCCCCAGCCCCCCACATCCAAGCTTAAGAGAGTTTGAGAACGCCTGGGATTGTTCCAAGCAGTAGAGCTCACCTTGCAGAGGAAAACTCAAGGAAGCAATGTCCAGGCCTTTTTCCCTCTTCCCTAAGCACAGAGGATCTTCAAGGCTTGGGATTTGTGCCTGAATCTCCCCCCCCCCCCCCCGAAATGTGCTTGTTCAACCTGGGAAGAGCACCATGTTCCCAGGGGAAACAAGGGTTCAGAGACACCTGAACTTACTCTCAGAGTGAATTAGATGCCATTTTAGACAGTTTGACTGCAAAATTCTTTTGAGTCCCTTTGGAGGAAATCCCAAGGCCGGCTATCTTTCTTCGGGGGTGTATATCCCACTACTACATAGCTCAATGCACTGAACCCTACCCTATTTGAGGAAAAAAAAAAAAGATATCTTCCTTGGACCTTTTCTTACTAAGAGACTATGTTCAGACCGACCTAGTCTCACAGCACGCCCTTGTTTACGGTAGTGAGCCTGGAGAATTCTTTAGCTCTTTACTGGAGATCTTTCTTCTAGTATATTTTGCCTGGTTCAGAACTCTTATGTGCCTTTTAATTTTAGAAACATTTAAATATAAGCTGGTGTATCTTGAAAGAGATTACCCCATTAAGTCTTCTGACCATTCTACTGGGAAAAAAATGAACCAAATCCGATCTAAATCTTTGCCTAAACCCTTCAAATATCTGAGTCTACAGATAATCTGTACCCCAGCAAAGAACCAAAGCTTCAAACATATTTAGCCTCTGGAATCTTCTTGTTATTCTAGGCAGGAGCCACTCTGATAAAACAATGTCCACAAGTCTAATTTTACTAGGGTATGTTATTCTTTGGGGGAGCCAAGAGCTGAGAACATTCTCTTTTTCCCTGGTAAATATAATAAATATGCATTTGACACAATCCAGGCTGCATCTGCCTGTGGTTTAGGGGAGCATGTCATGGGAATACACCCAGAAATCTTCATCCTCTAATCAAGAGGTTAACAGATGGGTTGGAAGGAGGTGGGATCCAGAAAAGTGAGGCCATAAACATCTCTCAACAGCTCTGCAATTTCATCTTTCCTACGACACCGTTCCGCGGACAATAGGTGCCCCTTTTGTCTAGCGCCTCAGTTGCTTAGCGCACTGAAGCAGATGTTCTCCAGGGTTAACCACAGTGGAACATACTGTTCATGTGAGACCAAGAGCTTTGCAAAAGTCTATATTCCAAATTAAAATATCTATTTTTATCTTATTTGAATTTTTAAAATATCATTATTGGTGTGTGTGTGTGTGTGAGTGTGGAGAACAGAGGACAGCTTTGTAGAGCTGACTCTCTCAAGGGAGTAAGCGCCTTCACCCCCCTGAGCCATCTCATTGGCTCAACGACCAAGTTTTAAAGGGAAAAACTATAGGGAAAAAAATTAGGGACAAGGAAACTTTATCACAACATTTTCTTTTTTTTAATATTTTTTTTAAACTTTATTTATTTATCTATTTGCCTTGGTGTTTGCCTGGAACTGGAACTACAGACAGTTGTTAGCTGCCATGTGGGTGCTAGGAATTGAACCCGGGTCCTCTGGAAGAGCAGAGGGTGCTCTTAACCGCTGAGCCATCTCTCCAGCACCTATCACAACATTTTCTATACTAGATAAAACAGCAGAAAAGGCCAGAGAAGTACCAAGAAGTGGGGCTTTCTTAGTCATACTTGCATACGCAGAAGATCAGGTATTCTCTATTAACACAGAATAATAGACATAAAAATCTAAACCAAGCATGCTTCTCAGCTTTTGAGATACGAAACTGAAAGAAGAGCCAGAAGCTTAACAACAAAAAACTGTTTTTAAGAAAAATTAATAGTGCGTTAATTATAAATTAAAACATAGAATTCCACCTCAAGAAACATTCAAAGATAATAAATAGATGTCATAAAAGAGAATAAACAGCTCTGGCCCTCCTGTCCACTTTTGCATTGTTCTTTGGTTCTTTAGTATTTTGAGATCTTTATCAGTAAATCTGACAAGGCTAGGGAGTGTCTGGATCCTGCTCTACTGAGGTTCCTCATGGTCCCCACCACACTCTACCCAGTCATGCTGAAAAAGAGTTTCTAGACTGGCTTAAAGGAACCTGGAAGTCTCTAGCCCCTGTTCCTCCCCTTTCTCTACCGACTCACCCTACCAGCCAGAAGCTATTCCTTTGAAGAGCTCATCTCAGCTCCCAAGATTGGACCAAAGCAGTGCCTCACCCCCATCCCCCACACACACCACCCTGCACGCCCATGGGAAGGTAGGAGGGATGGGAGCCTCGAAGACCAGAGGTTGAGTTCAATTCTGGAGCTCAGTGTTTGGGAGCCAACTTGGCAGCAGTCACAGTGTGGTTCTGTGATGTCGGTCTTACCAGGGAACAATAAGTTAAGCACAGAAGACAGGTGCTATTTATTGGACCCCTTCAAAACTTCAACAAATTGGCTGGCTTTTATAGTTAAACATAATGATTACACAAAAAAGAAATGTAATAAAACAAGCCAGTCTCACTCCTGTCGTGGCGAGCTCTTGATGGGCTGGAGCTAGGAAATGACCTGGGCACTCAGGACTGTACTTCTTGGGGACTGGTGAACAATCGGTAGCCCCAGCAGGGCTGCCCCGCTTCCAGCCTCACTTCTTGGCAGCTCAGTCCCAAGATGCTGCTGGGAGAAGCATCTGCTTGTCTTCTTCTTGCAGGACTCTTGGTTGCTAAGCAGATCCCTTGGGTAACTATGTGGGCATAAAACCTTTGCAGAACTGCCAGATATTTGCTTCACCCAATTGTCAGAGTGAAAAATGAAAGCGTTCCTCTCGCCTGTCAGTGCTCGGCACAAAGCTTCCATTATTGAATGGTGATGGCCCGGAATGTATTCTCACCTACTTGTGGGAATATAAATGAGCTTTGCATATCCTACCTCCACGAGAGTGGGAAGGGAGAGAGGAGGTGTTGGGATCTCTGGAGCTGATAGTCTGGGATCCAGTGATTGGGGAAGAAGCTCTCCACCACTGGAAAATGGGTGCTTGAACAAGTGAAGACTCCCTTGCTCTCAGTTATGCTCTCTTTTGGCTCAGTGGTGCCTGGGGACTCCTGGACACCAAGCTACTGAATTAGTGTCTTCAGGGGTGAGACCAGGGCACTTGGCTTTCTAAAGTGATTTCTTAGATGAATCTTCTAAGCACTGTTGAAGTGTGGAAACCATTGCTTTCTCTAACATACATGTACACTCATAGATGCAATGAGACATTACAAGTGTTCAAATAAATGTCATGAAGGAGAGAGATGCTGTTGGTCGGGTGGTTAATTTTGACACAATAGGGCTGCTCTGAGCCTTAGGCGATGAATCTCTTTATAAAGCAGAGTGCTTTGGCCTCACCCTGGAGATACTGATCCAAAGCCCCAGCATGAGAGGGATCCCCAGGCACCCTGAACCTAAGGAGGATTTGTCTGAAAACAGGAAGTCTTCACCAGATGGGGTAGATTCATCTCTAGATAGGGAAGCAGGTGATGGCTGGCAGAAGCACTACAGTAGAGAGGGATGGTGAGCTGGCCAGATAGACAAGGAATAAAAGGTACTGAGCAGAACTTCAGTAGGTAGTAATATTAAGAACACAGGTGAGGGGGCTGGAGAGATGGCTCAGCGGTTAAGAGCACTGTCTGCTCTTCCAGAAGACCCGGGTTCAATTCCCAGCACCCACATGGCAGCTAACAACTGTCTGTAGTTCCAGTTCCAGGCAAACACCAAGGCAAATAAATAAATAAATAAAGTTTAAAAAAAAAAAAAAAAAGAACACAGGTGAGGATGTGGATGGAGGGTGGTGCTAACCTGGGGACTGTGGTTAGTAAGAAAGAGCTAAAACCAGATATGCCATCAAGAGAGGCAGCTTCAGGAGGTATACCTGTAATCCCAGGTTGGGAGGTGGAGGAAGGCGATGAAAGGGTTAAGACTAGCCTAGACCACATAGTGAGTTCTGGGCCTGGCTGGGCTCCATAAATTGCCACTATGAGGACATGGATTCATCGTACATTTGGTACCTTAGGGCAGGGCCCAGGTCTGGGAGTGTGCCTGACAGCCAATAGATTCAAAAGTTAGGTTCATGCCAGAAGGTTCAGCTAATAGCTACTATACCTGCACCCCTTTGCCCAATCCTGGAATGCCAAGACGTGGTGCATCTTGCTATGTAGGTTTTTCTTTAAAACTCCCCTCCCCTCGGGTCTGTGGGGTCGATAGCTTTGTTGCACTGGAACGAGGTTATTAACAAATAACAAAGGTTATTCCTTTGGAACCTGTATGTAACAATAAACCCCTCATGCATGTTATAGTGTGTCCAACTCTGGGTGGTCATTGGGAATTTCTAGACACGGGCATAACACCACCTCAAAAAAACAAAAACAGAAACTAACAAGAAAAATACAAGAGAAAAAGAGGGAGTGAGGGAGAGAGAGAGAGAATTCTGAAATGTAATGCAGAGTGAACTGGAAAAGATAGAAAGGGGGTCGGGGGGGGGGCAGAAGCCATAAGCTCCTTCCTGGTCTCAGCCTCATTGCCTCTGATATGTAATATTTAACTTGTACGCCATGACATTGTTCAATTGGTGTGTCTGTTCATTGTTTTGTTTTTTTAATTAAAGCATATGGAACTTTTGATGTAGCACCAAATATGTGAATGATATTTATTTTATTTTAAAGAATTTAAAAACAGAATTTAAATTAATCTCACAAAATAAACTTCAGTTCTCAGGAAAGTTAAGGAAGTTGCTACTTTTCACAGAGGAGTATGAGGGTGCTGAGAGTCACATAAAATTAAGGCATTTTAAAAAGTAGCTTGAGCCAGAGATAAACCTCAGTTGGAGGTGTTTGCCTGGCGGGCACAAAGCCCCAGGTGTTGTGAAATATTATTTGAAGACATGTTACATGTGTTTATGCTCTGGAACATTTGTTTAATGATGCAAAAATGTGTTGCATTCCTTTATGTTGTATTTGTGTAACTCCGTGAAGCTGTGTTACTGTGCCTGTCTAAAAACCTGACTGATCTAATAAAGAGCTGAATGGCCAATAGTGAGGCAGGAGAAGGATGAGCAGGGCTGGCAGACAGAGGATAAATAAGAGGAGAAGTCTGGGGGGAGAAGAACAAGAGAGGTCAGGAGCTAGAAAAGAAGAGGCCGGACACAGAATAAGAAGAAGAGAAAACTGATGCAGACATAGAGAAAGGTAAAAGCTGGTAAGAAGCAAGCTAAGCTAAGGCCCAGCATTTTTAATGAAGAATAAGCTTCCATGTGTGATTTATTTTGGAGCTGATTGGCAAGGCCCCCCATGAGTGAAAGAGTAAAAAGTTAAAAAACAAACAAACAAATAAACAAACTACATCCAGCATCCTAAACCAAGGGTGGTAGCATACAAAGGCAGTCTCAGTACTAGGGTTATGGAGGCAGAAGGATTTGAAATTCAAGGTCATCCTTGGTTACACACCAAGTTTAAAGCCAACCTGGGCTACATGAGACTGTCTCAAAAAAAGCAAAAGAAAACAACAGCAACAATCAAGCCAAAACAGTAACAAAACCCTGTGTCTTCTACAAGCCTAGTTGCTTTAAAGATTAGGGGAATGGTTTCTTTGTAAAAACATGCAAACATATTATACGGTGTGGACCAGCTTGGACAGATGGCTCATTCTTTCTGGCCGTTGGCCCAGCAAGAAAATGCAAGGGTTGGATGCCCGGTGATCTCTAAGGAACTCTTAGAACCTCAACCTGCAATGACTTTTATTCCTAGCGAGTTAATATCCTCATCTTTTTCTCTCTAGATTTTACAGAAAGTTCTTTCTTTTTTCTTTTTTTCTATTTCTGTAAGGTCGGTCACCCTCTTTAATTCATCTCTTGCTCTCTGCAGCTTTTCTTGTGGTTCCCAGGTCCTCAAACGCCCAGGGTGGGCCCCCAGCCTCTCACCTGCACCTCTTGCTCAGCCAGCAGTTTCTCCTCCATCTGTCTTCTCAAGGGCTCATCATTCTCCTCATCCTAATTTAGCCCTTCGATCCTGAGAAGGAAGCCATGAACCTGTCAGCTGACTTTCCCCTCAGTTACTGCTTGCTTGACATCTTTTCCCCTTTGCATCGAGAAGTCTCTCCCTGAACTCCCCGAATTTGAATTATTTTGCATTCAATGACTTTTCAGCTTTTGATTTAACATTTAACAACACTGCCTGTCAGCCTCCCCTCCTTCCCTTCCAAATGCTGAGAAAGGGCTCACAGGAGCTTTCCCCACTGAAAGTCATAACGCTCTCAGAGTGGAGAGTTGCTGAAAACTGAACACAAATTTCACTGATTTCACCAAGCTAAAAGGGGACAGACAGAACCTTGGTGGTTTGAGTTCCTTATTTGCCCTTTTCCAAGTCTTTGACATGGATGGACAGACAGAGAGATAGACACACACACACACACACAAACACACACAAACACACACACGAGCATTTTTTTTTAAACTTTATTTATTTACTTATTTGCCTTGGTGTTTGCCTGGAACTGGAACTACAGACAGTTGTTAGCTGCCATGTGGGTGCTGGGAATCGAACCCGGGTCTTCTGGAAGAGCAGACGGTGCTCTTAACCGCTGAGCCATCTCTCCAGCCCCAACGAGCATTTTTTTTTTTTTAAATTTTATTTGGGGGGACTACATTCAGAGACTGGCAAACTTTGTCCCACATAGAACACTAGGTGTTCTATATACAACAGAACCCCAATGACGAGAGTAATGAAATCAACCTTCCAGTGGAGGAGAAACCACAGCAGACTCTTCCCAGGACTGTTGCAGGACAAGTCTTATTTGAATTAAAAAAAAAAAATAAGAGAGAAAAGAGGAAGAGAAAGAAAGAAGGAAGGAAGGAAGGAAGAAAAAGAAAATAAGATCCAGAGGAGAAAGTACTCCATGAAATCTTACTTTCTGAAATCTATTTGGGTAATGGAATGCTAATTTGATCAAGAAAAAAATACAGGATGGTTTCGCAGATAGGTGACCGCAAGATCCCTGAAAAAGGGCCAGTATGAGAAAGTTCCATTATAAATCTAGGAAGAAAGAATTTAAATTGTACTCAGAAGGTAATAACATCAGAGCTTTCTATTAAGTCTCAGGAATTGAACAGCATTGTTCTGATCAACACTATGAATCAACAGGAAAATGCAGATTCAAACCACACAGAGTTGCTTCAGTGTTTCTGCTGCAATTCCTGATCTGGAACCTGAGGGAGTTCAGGACGACGGAAACAGTGTTTTGACTTCCTGAGATTAACTATCGGTAATGACAACTCTCTAGCCCACCTATTCTATCATCTATCACATGTCAAGCTCTGCACTTCACATTTGCATATGTAAATGATTTTTATCTATTAGGTGGCATCTGTGTATGTGTGTAAAACCAACACCTAAAGAAATCACCTCAGAAATAGAAGCAATGGGATGAAACACCACTATAATACATTTTGTCACTTTTCAGGACACCAACAAAGAACACACGAAGACTTTTATATCTGCAGAGACATAACTATGCTAGGGAAAATTTTAACTATGTTTGCAAAAATTCTTAAGAGTTTGGTCGGGGGCTGGAGAGATGGCTCAGCGGTTAAGAGCACCGTCTGCTCTTCCAGAGGACCCGGGTTCAATTCCTAGCACCCACATGGCAGCTAACAACTGTCTGTAGTTCCAGTTCCAGGCAAACACCAAGGCAAATAAATAAATAAATAAGTTTTTTTTTAAAAAAAAAAAAAAGAGTTTGGTCATTATCATATCAAAGGTAATTAGACCAACTGATCTGAAAATATTAAAAGGTAATTATATATGTGAAGTAAAAAGTAATTATGATAATGTAGTATTGGTATAAGGATGGTAGATAGTGATTTGTGGAACAAAATAGGGGATTGACACAAGCCTGGTCAACCAGCTTTTGATAAAGATGCTGAGGCACTTGAACACAAGAAGGTGATTTATCAGTGAACTGTTCCAAAACAACTAAATAATTCTGTGCAAGCAAAGCAAAAACAAATGAACAAAAAGTAGCATAGTGAGGAAATACTGAATCAAAGCAAGAATTAAACCCAGCAAGACAAACTCCAAGTTCTGCATGTTCATGTCTGGTGTTAAAGAGTTTATTAGATAACCTCCCATATTGCCTGCCCCTCATCTTTCCTGACTGCAACATGCTCTCTTAGGCAGCTTCTATGCCCCATATGCAGCTCCCTTTGGCTGGTACCCATGGTTCTCTGGCCATTCAACATCTTATGGTCTCCAATGCAATCCAGACTTCACCTTCACAACTTCACAAAATGGCCTCCCTGTGTTGGGAGCCAAAGTCAACTTAGCCATATTTTATAAGTTAGCTCCTCTGCAGCTCGCCAGCAGTATAGACTAGATAGCCAAATACCAGAGACAACACACCCTTATTGTTAAGCTAAACCATGACTTCAGGCTTTCTCTTTGACCTTCTCAGATCAGCAAAGTGACCTTCCCCAGACCCTCAACTGATAACAGATAGATTTCCATATCAATTCTACCCTGTCTGTTACTTCCCCTCACATTCTTTTGAACATCCCACTTCTTTACTCCCAGCTACCAGCAAGGCAGAGATTCTGTATAAATATTAGCTGTAATAATAAAGCTTTGGAGGACTTGAACAAAGAGATTTGTCTTGTCCTTCCGTTCCTTGTGTTCCTGCCTTTCATTTGCTTCCTTCCCAGGTCTAGGTCCATGCTGAAGACCCTGCTGGCCGGGACATCCCTGAACCTCCATGCAGAGTCTCCTCTGTCATATTCCCAGCCTCAGTGGCTTTTCTTAACCAGAAATCAGTTTCTACAACCCTGCATCCTTCTTGATAAGAGCAGAATCAAGCTCTACTGCCTGCTTAGACTGAAACCCACCCACTCTGTAACTTACTTTTGCATCAGCTTTGATTTGGTGCTTTTTAACCCTTCATGAGTTGCAAGATTAGCTAGGTGGGGCCTTGCCCCGAGGACACCACTCCCTTTATTTTTATTTTTATTTTTTAGCATTAGACCTTTTTTTAAACTTCTCTCCTTAAGCACAAGAGTTGGCTCCTACATTAAATTTTCTTCTCAAACTACATTTTGTATTTCTCTTTCTCTTACTTGCTGAATTTCATTAGAGATCTGCATAAGAATAATCACTAATAACCATGTGACTCGGTCAATATCAGGTTGCCTTGAAATCTCCTCTGCTAACAAAATTGGTCCAAAACTTCAGCCTCCGGAAGATCTTTTTGGACAAGAGCAGAAAGAAGTCACATTCTTTGCCACAATAACTCAAGAATGGTCTCTAGTGTTACCCCCTAAAACCTCTCAAACTGGATCTTCATAGTCCACACTGCTCTTAGACCTGCCACCTTCTATTCTCCGTTACGATGATCCATTAATCCTGCTTAAAGTGAGCAACTTGTGTAATCCAAGTCTTTCATATTTCTTCAACAAACACCATGTTCAGGCTTGTCACAGCAATACCCCAGTCTTGATACCAACTTCTGTCTTAGTTACTGTTCTATTGCTGTGAAGAGATATCATGACCAAGGCAACTTATAAAAGAAAGCATTTAATTGGGAGCTTGCTTATGGTTTCAGAGGGTGATTCCATGATCATCATGACAGGAAGCAAACAGACACGATGCTGGAGCAGCAGATGGGAGCTACACCCTGATCTGCAAACAGGAGCAGAAAGAGACTAGGCCTGGCAAGGACTTTTGATCTTTCAAAATTCTACTCCCAGAGATATACTTCCTCCGAAAAGGCCACACCTTCTAATTCTTTGCCTGGAGCCAAAGCCTGTATTAGCCTTTAATATAGTCATGTTACCTTAGCCATTTCAGTTTATGACTCACCCTAGGTTTCCAGGAATAGCTCTATCTTCCTGTCAGAAAGGAACACCTATGCAAATAACCTGCAGTTAAGACATTCCATGATTAGGTTGTATACCAACCCTTTCCCAGAAGACTCCCTGCCCTGCCATTTCTCTCTTTACTATATAAACCCCCTGAGAAAAATAAAGTTTTACAGCTTGAATGGAATATGTCTTGCTGTCATTCTTTGTGTCTCTTGCCCCTTTCATTTCTCCCCTCTAGGTTGCAGGTCCCTGTCTTCTTGTCCTGCTGGTCAGGACAATTCTTCCTAAACAGTTCCACTAACTGGGGATAAAACATTCAAATACATGAACTTATGAAGCCCATTCTTATCCATACTACTGTATTTAACCAGGGTTCTCTAGAGTAACAGAACTTATAGAATAAATTTCTGGGGCAGGGGATTTATTGGAATGACTTACAGGCTGTGATCCAGCTAATCCAATAATAGCTATCTATTAACAGAAGGTCCAAGAATCCAGTAATTGAGTCCATGACACTGGATGTCTCAGCTGCTCTTCAGAATACACTGGAATCCAGAAGACACTGGCTCTGATGCCAGTGAAGGAATGGACTTGCTATGGAGGCAACAGCAAACAGGCAGAGTGAAGTTTCTTTCTTTGATGTCCTTACCTTCCAACAGGTGTGCCCCAGAATACAGGTAGATCTTCCCATTTCAAATTAAGCAAAATTCCCTCATAGTTGTGCCCTCCATTTGGAGGTTTTTAGTTAAGTTCAGAGGTAGTCCAGTAAACAACAAGAACAACCATCATAAACATCACATAAAGCTATAGAGTTCTGGGAGAAAATCTTGGTAATTTTGAATTATTAAGTAGGGACTGTGAAAGGCAACATTGGTGAACTAAATTTCTTTAAAATAAAATAAAAACTTTAGTTCATTAAATGACACTGAAGATCTAACAAGCGAGACCCCGGTTGTGGGAACAATACGAAGGGTGAAAAATGAAACTTAAAAAAGTACAACTAAGAAAAGCATGTGGGGGAAATTGCCATCTTTGTTAGGGAGATGGGAGCTGAGCTACAAGGAGATGCTACCATGTGTCATTAGAGCGACCAGGATGAAAGATCTACAAAGACAGATTGTCATAAGGTCATGAAGCTTAAATAGCTGAACTTCTCTTAAAAATGTAGATACAAATGACCTCATGATCAGACATTCTAGTCTTAGGAATTTACTCAAGCGAAATAAAAGCATTTATTGTACACAGACTTATACATGAATGTTTGTAACAGCTGTATTTGTAATAACTGTAAACTCGAAAGAAACCACATGACTATTCATAGTGAAGGGTGCTATGTAAAATATACAGTGAAAAAACTCAGTAATGAACAAGGAATGAGCTATTTATATATATAAAATAATATAAGTGAATCCACCAATTCTTAGACTGAATAAAGAAACTTACCTGAACAAGGAATGTGTATTATTTGATTTCAGCTATATTAAATTTTAGAGAATGCAAACTAATCTGTGGTGACCAGAAGCAGGTCAGTGGTTTTGTGAGAACAGAAGAAAATGGGAATCAATTAGGAAGAAGCCAAAGAAACTTAGAGTGATGAACAGGACCCTTGTCTTGGTGGTGATTTATGAATGCACCTGTGAGAATTCATCAGATCATATGCTTTTAAAAGGCTTCAGTTTTTATTTTTTTTTACTTTTTTTTTTTTTTATAACAAAAACACTTTACTCTCTAGGTCACTATTTCTTTTTGTATATTAGCCATGAATTCACAGGGAGTGGGCCAGCAGCTCAGGATTTCTTCCATTAGTTCTTACAAAGTGTACTTTGTGGATGAAAAAACCTGGCCCTTCAGTTGAACCCAGGTGACTTTCTCTTTGGCATCCTTTCTTTTTTAATTGTTTTCTTTCCCACATTTTTTAGGAATCCAGCTCTTACAAATGCTTACTATGCTCAATCCACATATCAGTTCTCTTGGCAAGAATCTTTCTCCTGGCTTGCTTTTTTACAGTGATGCCCACAACATGAGTGATGTAGACACTCCCAGTTTTGCCATGGTAACACTTACTGGGTATTCCTTTGTCAACAGTGCCCGTTCCCTTGATGTCTGCAATAGCACCTTTCTTGTAGCTGCACTTGGCCAAAGGAACAACCTCATGTTTCCTAAAAGGCCTAGAGAACATACAATGTGTGTCCTTCCTGGCTCCCTTTGTGCTTGTCATTTTGATGAGTTACTGAATGATGATGCCACAGCTGAAAGGAATAAGTGCACTTTGTCATATAACAATTATATCTCTTAACATTGACAAGCAAAAAACAGAGGACGTTCCAAGTTTGTACTAAGTTTTTTGCACAAATTAACATATTTTACACATTACATGATGACTGGCAGTAACTGGAGAATTCTTTACACCTATGCTAAAGCTATGAGTGCTTCCCAGGCTCGCGCTAGTTCACTGGTGTCCTCTCACCTATTGGGTGGTGAGGGTCTTTGCTCTCACTTCTGTAGCCTCTTCCCCACTGAGGCTAAGAAGGACAAGAACACTTTCAGACAGTGGCTGCAGAAGCCATCAGTGAGTTGGACAGCGCTCAACACAGACACACAGTGGTAATTTTGTGGACTTGTAAGCTGCTAATGAGAGATGAAGTCTCTTGCATAAGGCATGGCAGCCATGAATCATAATCCAGCATATAACAGATCAGGAATGACACCTAACTTATGCTAAATAGCTGCTCATAGCCCAGCAATCCACTGTGTGCTCGCAAAAAGCCAGCTCCCTGAATCTTGTTCTAAATGTAAAACTCAACAATGTCAATGCAGTCAGCATTTTCCAGGCTCTTTCTTAACATTCACTGAAGACAGAGTGACAAAAAGAAGCAGATGCTCTGAGAGAAAGTGGACAGGCTCAGAGTTCAGCCTCAGCTCGGGGTGCCTGTGAGTGCAGGACAGAACTCAACTGCCAATAAGGGATGGTCTCCACTCACTCTGAATGTGGGAGGGAGGTGAGTTCTCAGAGGCTCCAAACGCTACAGAATAAAGGTCAGACACAAGAGAGCAGAACTTGGCATCATTATTTTCCACAGAAGAACATTAAGCTTTTTTTTTTTAAAAAAAAAAAAAAAACCTTTTGTTTTGTTTTGAGAACTTATTACAGGATTCATAGGCAGGGGCTTAAGAGAGGAAAGGGGTCTGTGCCATTTAGTTATTAGACACTGAAGTCAGCCAGATGGTAGACAAGTCCAACAGTGGGAAGAGAACTCTGAGAATGAGCAAAAAACCCACAACAGACAACAAGAAAAATGTAAAGGTATGCCTTCCCAAGTCCTCAAGGAAGCTTGTGGGGTTGTGCTGCATGCAGGAATTCTGGGAAGGAAAGGTATAGTTGTTGGTTTCTGGTGTGAGATCAGACACACACACAACCAGCGCCACACTAGAGTTTATTCAGGAGAATAGCTGGGAGTACAAGGGCAGAGAAGCAGAAGAGAAAAAGAGACTGACTTTCTCCTGTGACAACGACTTTTACGAGGATGGGTGGGCAGGGATTTACATAGCCACACCTAGGGGTGTGCCCTCCTTATGGTGAGCTCTGCTGGTACCACGTTGGCTTTACCACGTGGTATGCCAGGAATCCTTACAATAGAATGTTATTAAAGAGCTATGCCAGCTAAGAGCAGGGGAAAAGAGTCTATATGAGCAAGGGGATAGGGATTGAGATGGCTGGCTGGAGCTCTGGGGAGCTCACTGAATCAGGAACGAGAACCATCAGTAGGGGGAGCTGGGCCCTCCAAGGATATGTAAGTATTCCTGGTGCTCCACGTGGTTGAGCCAACATGGCTCCAGTGGGCTGCACCTCATATGGAGGCACACCCCTAGGCATGGCTGCGTGAACCCGTGCACACCCCTTCTTTTAAAAAGAGACACCATGTTTTAGCTGCTCTCTTCTCCTTCTGTCCTGCTTCTCTGTTTCTGTACCCGACTAGAAACTCTCTTAAATAAACCCTTGTGTGGTCTTGGTAGTGGGAGTATGTGTCTCTTCTCACGCGTGAAACCAACAGGATAGGCAGCTGTCCACTGACATGGGCAGTATGTGGAACCTGGGGAGGCGGGGATAGACTGTGTTTCTGTGCACGGACTGGCACTTTGGAGCCCATTCCCTCCAGTGGAACACCTAACCCAGCCTTGACATTAGGATGAGGAAATCGGACCTGCCTGGAGTGGATGCTGTACTGATCCATCTTGGGACTTCTTGCCCTTTTGGGGGAGGGGATGTGAAGATGGGAGGGGGGAGGCTGAAGGCTGACCAGGAGGGGTTAGGAGGGGCAAGGGAGGGGGAGCAAGAGGATACATGGATTAAAAAAGACTTTGTTTTATAAATTAAAAAATTAAAAAAAAAAAAACTAAAAACTTAAAAAAACAAAATAAAATAAAAAAACCCTATGCATCTCTCCTGTCTCTGTAGTTTGGTTTCAGGTAAAGCTGCCTTCCCAGGATGTGGTCCTTGTGCCAGGTGACTGGCTGGCCCAGCTGGATTAACTTAATTATGGGATGGCAGAATGGCATGTCTTCACCCATGGCAGACTCCATTCTTTCAGCCAGGAGGCAACACCTTCTCTTCAATACTCCTGTAACATTCCCTGCTCTGAAGAGGTAATGCTAGGAACCAGGTTCAGAGCTCCTAAACATTTCCAGCATTTTATCCTCCAGTCAGGACAGAACCAGGACATTTTCCTTATAGATGAGGACATGAATTTAAAAAAAGAAAAAGGATATAGAAATCCCTTAAAAAGTAACATAAAAAGAAATAGTAATAAGACATGTAAAAATGGAAAATACAAAGAATGTCTGGACACTGTATGTTATTGACTTGTCTTTTAAGTTTTTTGACTATAAAAGAAGTAGTATAAGCTGCTAAAAGCCATTTGAATATAAGTGCTGTTGCATTAATCCAACCTATATATTTGGTAAATGAGTTGACATTAAAATTGAATTCCAAAGATATGCTGCTTTGGAGAAGAGGTTTCCTTTTTATTTCTACATAAAATGAGAAGCTGTGGATTTATTCCCAGTTAAAGAAAATAAAGTTTGATCAAGGAAGACCCCCTGAAAAGTCTCCAGTGGAAATGGATGTCCCAGATGATTTAGCAATTCAGAGCACCTCTGCTGAAGTTTTCCCTGAGTTCTACATTCAAAACAATTTCAAGGAGATTGTCTGAGATTACCCAGTCCTTCAGACTACTGCACTAAAGACTTATCCATAATCTTAAAATTTTCTTTGGATCCCCCTGGGATTACCAACACCCCCATTCAGCATGAAGTAGCCTTGAGAACTATGCCCACATTCCCAAAAAATGGATTATGGATGTTTGGGTTTGTTTACAATGTTGGGTATAATTTGTTATAGATAATGGGATAAAAGGGATATTAGATTTGGGGGTTTTTCTTGTTTTAAAAAGAGAAAAAAGGGAAATGTAGTGGGACTATGCTGGTAATGTAAATATTTATCCCGCCTATGGATTTAATATAAAGCTGTTTGGCCAAAGGCAAACAGGAAGTGTGGGAGGGGCTACCAGGCTAAGAAAACTCAGGAACATCTCAGAGCAGACACAGATGCCAGAGAGCTGCCAGAGAGAGCTACCACAGACAAAACAAGCAGACAGCAGCAGACACAGAGGAAAGAAAAATGCTGTTCTGAGAAAAGGTCCTGAGTTGCACAGCTGAACAAGATGGGTTGAGTTGAGATGAAGAAGCTAACAATTAAGGTCCCCACCCTTAATCTGCTTGCCTCATTTCTGTCTCCTCTTCTTATTGAAGAGAGTAAACTTAGCTCAAGAAACTCCATTTTGTATTCTAATAGTCATTTTGTATTATAAAGGTAAAATAAAGTTCACTTTCACATTCCTGGCGAGGGCTTGCCCAGTTCCAGGAAAGAATAAGCTAACCACTATCTAAGCCCACCAGGATGATCCAACCCTAAGGCAGTAAAACAGCCACCCTACATAGGTGGAGTCCTAAGCACGAGTCAATCAGCAGCACACTTGCACCCTTGACTGGTTTTTGCCTATAAAAAGCTTGTGTAATTTGAGGTGTTCAGCTCTTCCTTGCCTCACTACATGGGGTGTAAGTGTGGGGAACAAGCTCCCTGCCTGGCTTGTATTGCACTAACAATAAACCTTGCTGTAGCATTTTGGACATCTCTATCTCCAGTGGTCTGTCTGGTGGTCAAGCTTCAGGTATTACATTATCATTCCACCCTCTGGAAAAGCAACCCCACCTGCTATTTAGGGAATTGGAGTGATGACTGAATCTGGCTTCCTCTTGCTAGGTGGAGTTACCAGTTGTGAGAACTGGATGCCCCTTCACTAGGCCTACCTAAGGAACCTTGAAACTGGTCTCATGTAGCCCAGGCTGGCCTCAAGCTTTCTCTGTATCCAGAAATGACCTTGAGCTTCTGACCCTCCTGCCTCTGTCTCCTAAGTTCTGGGATGCCAGGCATGCACCACCATCTTCAGTTTTTATGGTTTTGGGGTGAAACCAGGGCTTCATGGATGTCAGGCTAGCACTCTACCAAGTGAGCTGCATCTCGGGCCCAGCACTGTGTGTTTGAAGGGCTCTTTGTTAGGCTGTGCCTTGAGAGGTGACTCAGCTGGCACAGGGCTTGCCTCAAAAAGCACAAAGAATTAAATTCAATCTCTAGAGCCCATATTAAAAAGCTGGGTGTGGTGTGGTGTAGTGGCACCCACTTGCAATCTGAGGAATCAGAGACAGGAGGATCCCTGGGGCTTACTGACCAGCCTAGTTTAGTTGACAATATCCAGGCCAATGAAAGACCCTGTCTCAAAATAAGTGTGGGTGGCCAAATCCAGCATACCTTCTGGCATGCAGGGTTGTGTGTTCCTGCACACTCATGCACAACCCAGAAACATACACACACACACACAAAGAGAGAGAGAGAGAGAGAGAGAGAGAGAGAGAGAGAGAGAGAGAGAGAGTAAAAGACTGAAGCAAAGACAGACCCAAAGACTATAATGAGCAAATGAAAGCAAATGCTGAGTCTAAACGTGATGAAAATGCTATGTGGGGGCTGGGCAGTGGGGATGAGTCTCTGAAGTATCATCAAAAGTTTCCCTGTGATTTTCTAAAGGCTAAAGACCAGAAGAAACTTCTCAGAGCCCAGTTGTGTCAGCAAAACAAGATAGTGAAATAAGGTCTGTGTTTGCTTTGAAATTGCACTCCAGCAAAATCAGCTTTATAAATTATGAAGAAGACATGAAGGAAAGGGCTAGAGGCCCATGACCCCCCTCAACACACCCTTGTTCCCACAGAGCCTCTGTGGCCAGTTCCCTCCATCTTGCCCAGAGCGCATGCCCCTCTGTTTCAGACACATGCACATCTCTAAAATAAGTTGCTTTATGTTTGCTTTTTATGGGGCTGGGGCTCAAAACAAGGCCTTGTCCATACTAACTGCTTCTGGGTTACAGCAATAGCCATTGTATGTTTGTTTTAGTATCATGGAAATTCTAGTGTGTGTTCTTTGATTTTTACTTTTTTTTGGGGGGGGTCTAACATTTTTTCTTTTCTGAAAGTCATCATTGTAATTAACTATAGGCTTGCCATCTCCTGTTTAGTGTTATATAATAGTCCACGGTGTTCCAAACCATGTTTTCTGTAATCAGTCTTATACATGTCTCCTTTGTGTTCATATCCTTCTTCCTCTAGAGATATCAAAAAGTAAGGTATTACTGGTTAAAATATAAATATTTTCAAATTTTCTGGAGATTACCAAACTACTTTCTAAAATTAATCTGACTCCTTGCTCATCAACAGTGTAAAATAGTTCCTGTTGCTGTGGTCTGGGAATCTTAAGCTTGGAGGTGACCTCTACACCTCCAGGGACTAAGTGCATTTCATTACTTTTCAAAATACTACAGAGTGGCCCCTGCCTGATGGCTTCCTTTTTGATTCACTGGGCACATGATTTAGACCAATTAAACCTTAGTAGAAAAGCCCTGTGCCACCTCCAAATAGAAGGTCTCACACACATACACACACACACACACACACACACATACACACACACACACACACACACACACACACACAGGATGCAACAGTATTCTAGTACTGCTCTGTCAGTCGGACCTTAGAACAAAGATGCCATGCAGCACAGCCGGGCCCATCCACAGTGGACACACAGCATGATGGATGTGCAGCTAGGGCTGTCTTCAAGAAATCGAGCTTTCAGGGGCCACAGTATTTTCTGAGAGATAAAAAAACACAAACTCCTCCCCAGTCTCCTTGAAATAGAACCACTCAACCCTCGTGTGCCTTACCAAAGTCAAATGCAGGCAATCCTGTCCCAACAGAATGCACACATCCTGTGTAGCAAGGTGCTTACTTGGCCTATGATTATCTTCAGGCCTCCATTAAAGTGTGGGACCCTGCTCCAGCAAGGACCCAGAATAGTCAGTAACTATTATGTCACAAATATGGCCTTATGGGGGGGGGCAAACTCCAGAGGGCAAAGATGGGGGGTGGTTTGGTGGGGGTGACCTAACTAACAAAGATGGCAGGGGTGGAAGGAGATAGCCAAGGGTTTAAAGGAATTTTACAAATTCTCACAAGATAATTTACATATTCATGATGTAAGGTGAACCTTTCTCGCCTCACAAATCAGTGCTATTTCTTCCCATCATCTTGAAAAGTTAGCAAGGTGTGTGAGGCAGGGAATGTGGAGGAGCAAGTGACATTATGATGCGGGTGACCATGGCATTCAAAGAAACCAGGGCCTTTTGAACACAGTCTAGACCCTTCATTAGCGCTTCTGTATGGTAATCAAGGAAATGAACTGGCAGCTAGTTCCAATACCACAGGAAGAACCGACTGCAGCTTTGAGGTCGTGACCGTCCAGAAACAGTGTTCTTGGTTCTCCAAGTCTACCTGCATGAATGGAGACATTCAGGGCAGCTTACCTCTCCTCAGTTCCCTCCTGTTTGTCCTTGTGCTACTCTGGAAGACTAGAAGTCACCCTCAGCTACTGTTCCTTGAGCGTAATCTCCTTGTTTTTTGAGAAACTGTCTCTCACTGGGACCTGCCTTTCACAGATTAGAGGAGACTAGCTGACCACTAAGCCAGAAATCCATGTGTCTCCACCTCCCCGGGCTGAGGATACAAGTGCACAGAACCACTTTGTTGACTGACATTTCTCCAGCCCCCACAGGCATTTTCTCTTGCAAATTTGTTTGACCAAGACAGAAATTGGAAGCTTTTGAAAGTAATGTTACAAGAAAAGTCCAAACTAATAAAAAACCAGTGCAGTAAACGCACATATATATACACACAACCAGACACACAAACACACAACATATATACACACAGCATATACATAAACATACATACATATACATACATACAAATACTCACATGCATAAACATACACAGCAACACATTCATACATATATACACATACATACACACACTCATGTACATACATATATACATACAAATACACATGCATATACCTATATACATGCATATATACACATACACATATGCACATATAGACACATACACATATACATATATGCACACGCACAATATATATACATATACACACATGCATATATATATATATTTACATAGACACACACATATGCACATATGTAGTTGCATGGATTGTATTATATGAAAAGAAGACTCTTAGCCAAATATAGAGAGAAGGCTGAAATATCAGAAAGAGGAAGCACCACAGTCAATTCTCACCCAGCTGTCTCACAACCTCCTCTGTCCTCACTTGTGCCTCTGCTGGGTTCCTAAGAGGCCTTATATACCCTTCTTATCAGCTGTATCCCATCCAGGTTAGGATTAAAGGTGTGAGCTACTCTATTTGGTAGTCAGTCTTGAACTCACAGAAAGATCTCTCTCTCTGGAGTTATGGGATTAAGGGCATAGGTCACCACTTCCCCATTTTCCCCGTGCTAGGGTTAAAGGTGTGTGCCATTGAAGCCCAGCTGTCTGGCCTTGCACTCACAGAGATTCTCTGGATCCCCATGCTGTGTGAGTTACCACTGCTCTGTTATCCCTGGAACTCCCAGAGCTACCTCTGCCTAATTTGACTATGGTGGATCTCTTGATATTCCAGGTTTTATTAAATATATAACATATCACCACAGGAGGCCTTTCTAAACCTTTATTTGCAGGGGCTTAGACCTGGCAAAGGCCAGCCCAGGGGTCTTTAGTGTCAAGAAATTCCTGAGCTGTCTGCCTAGGATTTGACTGTGTGCTGTCTCCCCAGTACTACAGGTTTTAGTAAATATGTAATATATCACCACATACATACACACACATATACACATATGCACATGCAGACACATGTACACCTGTACACACATACTCACACATGTACACACATATATTATATATATGCATATATACATACACATACACACATGCATATACACATAGTCACATATACACACTCATATTCTTGCACAAACATATGCACATATACACATACATATACACACGTATATATACACCTGTACACATGTAGACAATGCACATATATATATGTACACACATATAATACACACATGCACACATAAACACACATACACACAATAAAACGAAACTGTGAGAACAGAGCTGCTCATTTAATGATGGCCTTCATTCATCTTGTTTGCCCCACCGCAATGGAGCACCTCAGCATCTTCCTTCCCGGCTCCAGCAGTCAAGGCTTCTATTAGGAGTGGGATAGGCATTCCCCAGAGTTACAGTTCCATGCTTCTGCACAGGGTCATTGGCTGCTCCATCACCTTCCCCACTGAGAAATGAAGAAACTTGCCCCTAAACACATGTACTTATGCCTCAGCTGCACAGCCCAGGTGGCTGTGGCAGACCAGCAAACAGAGGGAGGCATATGCAATGCTGTTACTGCGACCCTGGTGAGCATGTCAAAACACAAAGGCTCCTTTCCTGAATCACAAGGCTTATAATTTTGACTTTGCTCTGAAGAATATGTCTCTAGTGTGTAAGAATAAGTAGGCACCTTTCCATAAAACCCTCTATCACCATAGCAACCAAGAGAGTTCCATTCTCTAACTCAGAAGGCACTGTGTCCTGAACCTACAGAGCAGCAGCCCTGGTTCTCTGCCTTGGGGTACTCAGGCTTGGCATGGTGACCACGTAGTCACTTCCAGTCTTCTTATGAAACAGGGTTGCTTTAGAGCTGGGTCCCTTCCTCTCAACCCTGCTCTCCTCTCTAATCGCTCCATCCTTTTGAATTAAGCTACAGGGTGAAGCAGAACACCCTGTGGGGTGTTAACAGTTCTCTGCTCCATCTCCCTTCTCTACACTCCAGGAGGCCACGTGAGGCCTTCCGCCCCAAGAACACATTCCTCCGAAGCACTGTGGTGTTTCCATTTCATTCTCGACTCCTGCATGACCTTGGAAATAACGGAAGATGATGACAGACAGATGAAAGGAGAGAAGGAAGCCATGAACTGGAAGAGCGTTGAGAAGGTGCTGAGCGCGGTCCTCGCTGGTCCCTGAATGTTGATGCTGCAAGCATGAGAGACCTTAGGAAGTCTTTTATGTTGCGTTACTTTGTATTTTTTTTTAAATTTTTAATACAGTATATTTTGATCATGATCTCCTTCCCCCAACTGCTCCCAGATGCTCCCCACCTCCCTACCTCCCTACCTGCCCAACTTTATGTTCTCTTTCAAAAACAAAACAAGAAATACAAAAACAAACAAACAAACAAGAGCCCAGTATGATAAAAATGCCAGAAGAAAGCAAAATAATACAAAAGTCCACAAAAAACTGTTGCGTTTCTTTTTTAGATTTATTTTATTTTATGTGTATGAGTGTTTTGCCTGCATGTATATATGTGGACTACATGTATCTCTGGAGCCTCTAGAGACCAGAAGAGGGCATCCTATCCCCCAGAACCAGTTACAGATGGTTGTAAGTCATCATGTGGGTACTGGGAACTGAACCCAGATCTTCTATAAAAGCAATAAGCACTCTTAACTGCTGAACTATCTCTCTAGCTCCTGGAAATTTTTAATTGTCTCTTGGGACAGCTAACCTCACATTTAGATTGAGTAATTTCCAATCTGTGGAATGCTTGTGTAAATATTAGAATAATCTAGTAGCTTGTTAGAAGAAATGTTAAATAAATATATTTGTATTTGAAAGGTGATCATGTTTGCTTCTCGGGAGCAGAATGAGAGATTTGAAACATGCAAGCATGTAGGGATTTAACTCTGTGTTGGTTATTAGTTCCTAGCAATTTTTTAAGAAAATTCTGTGTGTGCATGTGTGTCTATGTGTGTGTGTGTGTGTGTGTGTGTGTGTGGTATGTGTGGTATATGTGTGATGTGTGCACGTGTGTGTGTGTGGTTACATGCATAGAGGCCAGAGAGGGACACTGGGTACCTGACGCTATATTTCTCTGCTTTATTCCACTGAGACAGAGTTTCTCTGTCTATTGAGACAGGTCACCTAAAGTCAAGCAATGAAAGCCAGGGAGTGGTGATCCATGCCTTTAATCCTAGCACTTGGAAGATAGAGATCTTCTGGATCTCTGTGAGTTCAAGGATAAACAAAGCCAGGCAGTGATGGCACCCATCTTTAATCCTAGCTCCAAGGAAGTAAAATAGCTGAGCAGGAAAAGAAATATAAGGCAGGAGAAAGCAGAAGTTCTTCCCTTTTTCCTCTCCTCCCAATCAGTCTGAGGGCTTGTAGAGACAGGACCTATCCTGTTCAGCCTGAGTTGTTCAATGGGTGAGAATTGGCTGTGGTTTGTTCCCTGTCTCTGATATTTCCAGCTATTTTTATTGAACACCGCCACATGTCTCCACCTGCTTCTCCTAAAACTCCAGCACTCTGGAGTACATATGTGGCCAAGCCTAGTGTTTGACAGAGATGCTGGGTCCTGAACTAGGGTTGTTATGCTTAACAGCAGACATTTCCACCAGCTGAGCTAGCTCCTCATCCCAAATTTTGTGCATTTTAACCCACAATTCCATTTCTAGGAACTTAAAGGGTGTAATAAAATGTATATTCAAATATTTATTAATAAGAATTAGCACTTTTGAATCATCTATTATAAACAGAAATTAGAGGACATATTTCTATCAAATATATTGCATATATTTGTGATAGACTATTAGAGACATTTAAAACTATATTCTTGGGACTGCTTAAAGATATGGAGGAAAAGATAAAAATTCATAAACTCATAAACTATATCAAGGTTAATCTTTGGCTTCTACTAGCAAGAAATAATTTATGATGGGTGTAGATTGCTCAGTGGTTGAGCATTTGCCTAGCACACAGGAAGCCCTGGACTCAGCTCCAGAATTGTGCTTAAATAAAGTTAGAACAGATCAAGTATCTCATGTACTTATGACAAAAGTAATAGCAGGGTACATTCAGAAAGTAGCAGTTATGGGCAGGAGAGATGGCTTGAGAGTTAAAAGCACGGGCTGTTCTTCAAGAGGACCTGAGCTTGGTTCTCAGCACCCACATGGTGGCTCACAACCATGTGATACTCCAATTCCAGGGGATCCAGAGCCCTCTTCTGGCCTCTGTGGGTCTCAGGCATGCACATGGTGCACAAACAGAGATGCAGGCAAAGCACTCATACACATTAAATAAATAAAGCTGGGGGGAAGGACAAAGAGGGAGCAAATGGTAGTCTTTTATAAATAAGGGCTGGGTCTTTTCCACTCATAATTTAAAAACCTGTTTTGACCTTTGCCTCATACCATACACAAAAAATATAACATGAGAAAAAATACATACATATAGCTTAAATGTGAAAACTAAAACAACTTTTAATAGGAAATATATATTAATATCTCCATGGCAGAACTTTCTTAAATATAAGAATGTCTAACCATAAAGAAAAAAAAATAAATTGAATTTTTTTAAGATTAAAAAAAACCATCTGCTTATCAGAAAACATCATTAGAAGGCTAGAAATCCTAATGGAGCTGTAGAGATAAGGAGAATGCTCACAAGCACATATCCAAACAAAGACTCACAGAATATACACCGAAATTCCACTAAAAAGAGGAGTAAGGTGACATAAAAGAAGCAAAAGATCTTAAAAGGCAGATGCTGAAAACATCTGTGTGAAGGTGTCCAGTTCACAGAACTGTAAGGAAGATGTAAATCTGAGCAATGACATTGTGGTCTCCTCCATATCCACCCATTTAAAATAAAACCGACCAGCAGCACCAAGTGACAGCAAGAATATGAACTGGAATACCCAGACTCCTCTGGTTGGAACAGAGTTGGTATAACTTTGGAGGTTCCTTGTCAGGGTCCCCTAAATCTGAGCCGAGAATTGACACAGCCCCCAGTCCTGTCCCCGGTGATTGCCCCAAAGAAAGTGTAAGCATCTCACAAAACATTCACATGCAAAAGTGTTCATAACAGTAATACTTGCAGAGAGTCAAAAGCTTATGTATTTTTTTGAACATACCATTTTAAAAGAATGCTATTGTGATGACCTTCAATTTATTCAATTTGTAGAAAAATAAAAATCAAATTCCTAAAAGATTCAGGGTTCCCAGAATGCTATTCCAAGAGAACACTACAGACCTGCCTTGAGTTGTGACTCTCCGCAATGAGCTTGTACTATACATGGCTTCTTGCAGTTCTGCTCAGAGAAATGGTTTCCAATAAAGCAGAACATTGTATTTCTGAATAATTGTATGTTCAGGGAAGTGCATCACAACTTAGAGCATAATGAAATTTTCATAGCTAAAATGTGGGTAGACACTTTTCAAAACAAGGGGAAACCATTAGCATCACCAAGCAGAGGCTCCGATCACCTTCCAAGACTATCTAGTGTCCTAAAGTAACCATAGATTCACTTAGCCTATTTTTGAACTTTATCTGAATAGAATTACACAGTGTACTTTTTTTTTTCTCAATGACACCAGGGTCCCCTTCCCACCCCTTGTTTATTTTCCTAAATGTTCTTTGATCTTGTCTGTTTTGCTCCATGTCTGAATACCGCATCATCTGGATTCTGCTATCCAATCTCTTTTCACACAATGCCTAGCTGATTACCCTCTGCACCAGTCTGAATTTGTACAACTCCTCCCCACTTGTGGGTTTTCCCTTTAAAACTTGATGGAACCTTACAGGCATATCAGCACATCTCAACCCCCAATCTCTCTCTGAATTCTAAGTGGCACTCAGATCAGTCTGTACCAGTCAGCTCTTCCCATTACTAAGTCAAGATACATGACAGACACAGCTTAAGGATCTATCTGTCTGTCTATCTGTCTATCATCTGTTTATCTGTCTAATCTATTTATCATCTCTCTATTATCTTTCTATTTATCTATCATCTATCTATCTATTATCTATTTATTTATCTATCCATCTATTGACTCATGCTTTCAGGATCTACCTACTTATCATTTATCTATCATCTACCTATCTGTCTATGTATATATGTAAGTATCTATCTATCTATCTATCTGTCTATCTATCTATCTATTGGCTCATGTTTTGGGGATATTTCAACCCACCAGATCTGGGAAGAAAGATGTAAATCTGAGCAACAATGGTGAGGTATCCTCCATATCCACCCATTTAAAAATAAAATTGACCAGCAGCACCAAGTGACAGCATTTTGTGGCAGCTGGTCACATCCCAGCAGTGAACAATGAAGTAGGTTATGGGCAGAAGCAAAACTGCTCTGTAACCCTCAAAAGCATTTTTTTCAGTTGACCCTCCATCTGCCAGGCCTCCCTTCCGGAACAGCATACCCTAGCTGAAACCATGTCCAGTCACCCTGTGGGAAATATTTCACATTCAGACATAACAGCACAAATCCAGTCCATCATAATTTGCTCTGCTGTTTCTCTCAGACAACAGGAAGTTTAGGCATGTGCAGTGCAGAATCAGAATGGGGTTGTTAGAAGCCTTTGGGCTCCTCATGACCAGTGTATGAACTTTATCTTCAGGGTGCCAAGAAGTCTGTGACACTTGAGGGAGGCCTTGCCTCTGCATTGTGAGAAAGAACAGGCAAAAACAAAAGAAAACAAATCACTAAACACCTTCAAAGAACATGCCTTGAGCCTATATCTGTGGCATAGAGGCCACTTGTCATGTCACTCATTGAAATTCTCTGCTGTTTCTTAGAGTCCTACACTGATGTGTATCAATGCTATTTTTAAAGAAACCTTGCTAATTAGATAATAAGGAAGCAAACTCCTTCTCTAAGTTTGAACTCCCGTGGAAATAATTCACTGAGTTTCCATTGGGCTGAGTAATCAGAGAGTTCTTCATATTCCTCTAGAGGCAGAAAAATAGCTCTGGTCCTACTCTTGAGAGGTTGCAGAGCTGTGGACAGCTCCATGACTCTCCTAAGTGCTTAGAGGGGATTGGGGGGGGTCTCTCTAAATGGCATTCTCTGGGAGCAGAGGTGTTGCTGACCTGAAATGACTTTTGAAAGAGGCAGCATCCCACACAGCCGGGTTTGCTGTGTGGGTGTCTGTCGCTGCTGCTCCACACTCAAAGCATATTTTATCCATTTTCTGGAGCTCTGCGGGGGAGAACTTAGCTCAGAATAATTAAGGAAAAAATGCAAACCAAGAAATAAGCTTGGTTAGAGTTTAATTCACTAAAAGAAGACAAAATAATAGACAGTGTAAATTGCATTTCAAGACAGAATTGATTTCCAGAAAGGTATCATTGATCAACACTTCTGAGGAAAACCACCCTGGAAATAGCAAGTGTTTCGAGCAGACGTAAGTGTATTGCCCTCACTGAATGAGAATTCTTGACCTCAGGCCTTTGATCTTCTCCATTAATCCATCTGAGAAAACCTAGGTTTCAGCAAATTCCAGTGGAGCTTCGCTTACTGAACAAAAGGAGCCATTTACTTCTCCGAGGCCTGTAACCCAAGAACTGTTTAAGGGAGCCCTAGAATTTTCCAGAGGAGAAAAGCAGGAAGTTGATATATGGTAGCTTTAAGTTATGAGAAAGAGAAACAGTGATCTCTTCAGACTCTACCGTCAACAGTATGCTTTTACTGCTCACTGGGTGTAAGGGGCCTCTTCCAAAGCCTGACCTGTGCAGAGAAAATATCATTGACTACAGACACCTTGACAACTACTTCACACAATTGCTCCCTAAACAATCTCTTCCTAGATACCAGCACACACACTCCAAAGGTCACTGGAGCAGTCAGATCCTTGGCTGCTGTGAGAATATAATGGGGCAGGGCCGTGCGGGGAGCAATGTGAGGGGCAAAGGTTTATCTGGGCGCACAGTTTCAGAGATTTTCATCCCACATCTTGAAGCCAGGAAACAGAAAGGGACTGTCTGTTCTCACTGGCTCTTCCTTCCCTTAAATTACAGCTGGGTCCTCTGGCTAAGAAATGGAGCCACCCACACCCCTTAGTTAATCCTATCTGGAAAGTCCTTCCAGACACACCCAGAAATGTGCTCCACTAGACCCCAATCCAGCCAAGTGGATAATCAAGACTATTACAGTTATCTCCTACTGGGCCTCTGCAGATGGTCCCCACCCGGACATGCTGCCACTTAGTGTCAGGGACAATCTTGTCCCTGCTAACTGAGCCTCCAGTCAACCACTGGGTCTCTGTTCAGACATTTTTCTAGAAAGATCACAGAAAGCCTCTGAGTTCAGCATATATTCCTATTTAGAACTTCTCCCTTGAATACATTTTAAAAGAACACAAAGAGACAAAAAATAATTTGATGATTTTGTCAGGATCTTGTCACTCAGCATGATGAAATAAGCTAACATTTCTTGAGCACTTATTATGTCCCAGGCACTGTTCTCAGTGCATAGTGCATATTAGATATTATTCCTCACCATGGCTCAAGGAGTAGGATGAGCAGATCTATTAATGTCACAGTTTTGCAGAAGAAACTTAAGTATGAAAAGGTTGAATTACGTCATTCCAATTGCATAAAGCTGGGTGAGTTATTTAGTACAGACTCCAAGATATATTATCCTAGCCTTAAGCTTGCCCATGAGCCTGGATTTGACAGACAAATGGATTGTACTCACCCCAAACTCAGTATGTTTCCAAGTGAACCAATGTCTCTGCTCCCATTGCAGTTCTTTGCTCTCAGCTCAGGAAACTTCTGGGAATCCAAAGTCAATGAGCTGTGTGGCCTTGCCTCTGCTCTTGCCTCTCCCGGTACCCTACAGATCCCATATGACAGTGATCTGAAATCTGTTTCCTGGCTTCCTTTCTCCTCACCAGTATTCCACTTTAGAATGTCATCACTGCATGTCTGTGAGGCTGACGATAGCCCACATCTATAAGACTACCACATCCACTTTATTCACATGCCAGAGATCTTTATCCTGCTAGAATCCTGAACCAAGTAAAATCACTGTCCTCATTTGAGCTCAAAGTACCCTCAGGCCTGATGTCCTGTTTCCTTGGGGTTAGTTCCCCAAAAGCTTCAGCTACATGTGTTTACCTCATATTATTGCCCTTTCTAGAACTTCCTGATTCTTGATTGGGAGGTAGGGCAGTGGTGGAGTCCTGGTCTACCACACATGAGACAATAAATATATATTTTTTTCATGTCTTGTCTTCATCACCACTATTTTTTGTTTTGTTTGGTTTGGTTGGTTGTTGTTTTTTTAATTTATTTATTTGTCTTGGTATTGCCTGGAACTGGGAACTGGAACTACAGACAGCTGTGAGCTGCCACATGGTTGCTGGGAATTGAACCCCAGTCCTCCAGAAGAGCAGTCAGTGCTCTTAACCACTGAGCCATCTCTCCAGCCCCGTTTGGTTGGTTTTTTGAAACAGGGTTTCTCTGTGTAACAGTCCTGGCTGACCTGGAACTTGCTTTGTAAACCAGGCTGGCCTCCAACTCACTGTGATCAGCCTGCCTCTGCCTCCTAAGTGCTGGGATTAAAGGCGTGCACCACCACAGCCTGGCCCTCATCACCACAGGTTTTACTCACACACAGGACACCCCAAATGCTCTGTCCCATGCCCATCTTTTAATGGCTGTGCCAACAGGGTCTTATGATTCTGAACCCCCTAACTCTAATCTACATGTTCTGTCACAGATACTTGTGTGCCTGCCGGGGAGTCCTTGAGGGCAAGGATCACATTTTACTCTTCATCATTCTCATCCTGGCTAATTTATGCCAACTTGACATAAGTTAGAGTCATTCCAGAGAAGGGAACATCAGTTGAAAAAATATCCCCATGATGATTAATTTGAGAAAACCCAACTCATTGTGGGCAGTGCTACCCCTGAACTGGTGGTCAGTCCTAAGCTTTATAGGACAGCAGGCAATTCATAAGGAGCAGGCCAGTCAGCAGCAGCATTCCCCCATGGCCTCTGCACCAGCTCTTATCTCCAGGTTCCTTCCCTAACTTTCCTCAATGATGGACTATGATATGAAAGTGGAAGCCAAATAAACCCTTTCCTCCCCAAGTTGTTCTTGGTCATGGTGTTTTATCACAACAACAGAAACCCTAATCAAGACAATCTAACAGAAACCAGTATGGTAGGTATCCTGACATGATAGATGTACACAACATCATTTAGGTTAAAAGTTGAATTCAATCACATTGAATAGACTGTAAATAAAAGTTGGCATGAGAGTACTTTTATACTCATTCTTCCCTATATGTGTCTATTAAAAAGCAATTAGAATTCATGTAAATATAGAAATATATATATACTTTCCTGTGACAAAGCGAATACATACACTTGAACAATGGGGTAGGTGCCTTTAACAGAATTTTCTAGAAATAAAACTTGGGATGGAAATAATGTATAGCACAAAGAACTAGTTGAGTAATCTGAGATGGAATCCTCACAGTGGACTGCATCTAAGCAATGAAACAGACATGTGTACCCATGGCTGCAGTGAGAGGTTCATGACAGAGGGAAAAGTGATATACACAAATTTATTTGCATTTTTTAAAATGTGTCCAAAAGAAGAGAAGAGCCTGGGATATTACTAGCCAGATACAAATATTGGTTATCTCTTACTGGCTAATTAAGAATAACTTACTTTCTGTTTAAAATATTTTTCTTTATTTCTACAATTAGTAGAACCAGGAAAATACTACATTTTCTTCAGGACTATGGTGATCATGGACAGTATGGTTAATTACATCAAAACAGTGTGGTACTCTGAGGGGTTCAGTATGCTCTGTAACTGTAGGTAGATCAAGAACAACTGTATTTTTTTATGTCAGACACTCTAATAAGTATACATATGCATACATATATATGTAATGCATATATACATTTTCCATTTGTTTGTCGTAACACTCCATCTGTCCTTTTTTTTTTATAGTACATATCACTTTCTGATATTAAACAGGCTATGTATTTATTTCCCTTACAGTTGTTGTTTTTCCCTTGCTGTGATAAACACTATGACTGAAGCAATTGATGGGGTTTATTTGAGCTTACAATTCCAGATGGAGAGTCCAAATGGTGAAAGAGGCATAGTGCCAGGTGGCTGAAGTAGGTGCTGAGAGATCACATCCACAACTGAGAACAAGAAGCAGAGAGAGTAAGCTGAAAGAAGAGCAGGCTATGAAGTCCACCCCAGTGATGTACTGCTTTAAGCCAGGATTCACCACCTCCACAAACAGCGCCACCAACTGGGGACTGTGTGATTAAATACCTGTCTATGGGGACCATTCCTTATTCAAACCACCACACTGACTATCCGCCTTCTCTGTGTGGACTAGACTCCTAGGAATAAGAATATCTGTCTATTTGATCACTTCTATACCCTTAGGTACCTATCACAGTACCTGGCTCCTTATATCTGGTAAATGTTTGTTATATATATGCACAAATAACTTTATGATACATACCTATGACTAATCCCATATTTTTATAGTGAGGCCTGTAAGAAAGGCTAGACTCTGCCCAAAGCCAAGCCATGAAGCAGAATCATAACCCCAGATCTCTGAGATGCCAGAGCTGAGCTCTAAGCTGCTTACGCAGCAATTACAACCCACCTGCAGTCAATCTAAGTGAGAGACAGTCAGATGAGACATGACATCTTGCAGGGACAGTTCCTTCTGACTAATAAGCTAGAAAGATTTGCACATAATTCACTATGCTCCATTTCTGCAATAGTCATGGAGATAGACATGAGGTTATTCACATCACAAGCAGGAGGCAGAGGGTCCAAAACTCATATCAAGCATTCACTGGGAGACGAAGAAATGGCAGTGTTAAAAAAAAATTGGTCTTTTGTAGCACAGGGTATATTTATTGAACCTGGAGCCTTTTGCACGAGAGGCAAGTGCTCACCCACCATGTTTCTACGCAGCCCAGGTTCTCTATTTAAAGCACCCTTTAAGAAACAGATCACTATGACTGTAAGAGCTTGGATAGAAGACATAGGAATGCCCCCAAACATGAGACTTTCAGGGGGTCCTAGGGCCAATACAGGAAGAACAAGCAGAGACAAGAAAGCACAAATGTATCTGGGCCATTTGTCTCAGTAACGCGGACCATGAAGATCATCCGTTTAACTTGCCTTGACCACCAAATGACCTTCATCAGGCCTGGGGCTTCCAGTGTGAGCATAAGCTAGTTCTCCAGAGTATATGGAAGTTGAGGGGAAGCAGTGTGAGGTGAATCCTGGCACCAAACCAGGTTGGCAGCCAGCAGGCAATGGAGGCTGGGGCCCTACAGAGTCAATCCTTCAACAAGCAGGTACATGTTCCACAGTCACCTTGGACATTTGATTTTATACAAGTCACACAACTGGCATTCAGATTAAGTTTTAATGGGTTGGTTAACTGGGACTATGACATAGACCCATGGACTATGACAATTTGAGAACACTCATAAATCCAGCTTCAGGACCTTCAGTGGGAAAACCAACCCTGCCCTTTAGTGGTAATTCTGACCCTATATACTCCCCCATCCCAGTGAGCACACACACTTCATACTTGCACATACATAAAGTAGTCAAACATAGTTACACATGAGAAATCTACACACAGTCACTTGCATACATATATGGAGACCTCTGAGGTCTTGCATGGCCAGCCATCTCCCTGGGTGACAGCTTCATCTCAGTTTCCCCGGAACTACAAAGTGGTGCAGTTGAAATAAGAAACCTTTGTGCCTATATTTCTCCATCTTTGGCCTTCTGAGGACAAGCAGGCTACTCAGCACAAAATTAGCCTAGATACAATGTATGGCTTCCCCGGGAGCTCCAAAGCAACCAGGCAAGCACCGGGCTGCTC
This sequence comes from Sigmodon hispidus, assembly GCA_004025045.1. Lineage (NCBI taxonomy): Eukaryota > Metazoa > Chordata > Mammalia > Rodentia > Cricetidae > Sigmodon > Sigmodon hispidus. The sequence goes on from PVIH01002025.1 coordinate 52,853, forward strand.
CTTTTGAAGCAGGAAGTGAACAGGTTGCAGGTTTCCTGGACAGAGCTGAGAAGAAGACAATGTGTGCCTTTTACCTCAGTTTACAGGGGGCTGTTGGATGAATTCTGGTTGTAATGAAAGAAACTCAGAGCCAGATATCAGGGAAAGGCTGAAATATCAGAGTTAAACACTACAGTCAAATCTCACCCAGCTGTCTTCCAGCTTCCTCAGCCTCACTCCTGGTCGATTCTAATCGCTGCTGTTTTCCTAAACCTGCCTTAAATACCCTTCTCACCCAGCTGTTTCCCATCCAGGTTAGGATTAAAGGCGTAAGCTACTCTATTTGGTAGTCAGCCTTGAACTCACAGAAACACAGAAAGATCTGTCTCTGGAGTTATGAGATTAAGGGCGTAAATCACCACTCCCGGCTTTCCCTGTGCTGGGATTAAAGGTGTGTGCCATTGAAGCCCAGCTGTTTGGCCTTGTATTCACAGAGATTCTCTGGATCCCCAGATTGTGTGAGTTACCACTGCTCTGTTATCCCTGGAACTCCCAGAGCTACCTCTGCATAGTTTGACTGTGGGGTGATCTCTTGATATTCCAGGTTTTATTAAATATGTAACATATCACCACAGGAGGCCTTTCTAAACCTTTATTTGCAGGGGCTGAGACCTGGCAAAGGCCAGCCCAGGGGTCTTTAGGAAACTCCTGTTTAATGTTGAGAAGCACGATACGCAAACACCTGATGTAATGATTCCCATTCCAACCACACTACCACATAAGCATCAATAAATGCTCTGGATGAACAGACCATGGCTTTCCTTTCCCATTTCCTCTTTCTCCCACTTTTGTAGTTATTTTACATACTTCCCTAAAGTTTTTAAATATCTAAATAACACATTGGCTCTTGTAGGTGTGAAGTAGGCCTTGAATAAACATGTAAGGAGCAGATGAAATTCGGCATCAGTGTGTTTTGTTGACATGAGCATGGCCATGTCAAGGACCCTATTGCTTCAGATTGTGGGAGTGGGAAAACCTTCCCTGAGTGAGGCTTTGGGGCTCAGAAGGATGGCAGAACCTTCCTCTGCCCAGTACATGGCAGTGTGTGTGGACACTAGCAGCCATGTCTATCTCCTCCAGGTGACTGTCCCCTACAGAGACTTCCTACAGAAATCAGCTAACCCTGTGTCCTCATTCAACCAAATACAATAAACCTGCCTCCTCAGTTCTGGTGCATCAAATAACCTAGCTAAGATTCTGGCTGCTGGTGTAGTTGGTGCCCTCTACCAGAGCAGCACAGGCACCAGACACTAGCTCAGCTGTGTGTGTCATCATGTCCGTCAGGATGTCCATCAGTGTGTCTGTCTGTCAGCATAGCCGTCAGTGTGGCTGTTCTTTCTTTATTTCATCTCCTCCTCACCCAGTTATGGCAATCCCTGAAGCTATGAAGAGCCATGCAGGCTGCCACTCTCTGATGTCCTCCAAGGACTGAAGTCCTTCATTGTATTAGGGTGGCTCAGCACAGCTAACCTTTAGTCCTCTTGGGCTGAGAACAGGTTCTTTTAATCAATCGTTGTCTCTATGAGAACAACTAAAGGAGGCTGTGAAGGGTTTCTAAACTCCGAAGAGTAAGAGCCAAATCCATCTTGGGGAGAGGAGCGTGAGGAGCGGCCCTAACGCACCTGTTAGTTCTCAGACTTGTGCAAGATGAAAGAGGCAGAGAGAAGGACGGCATGGTTTGCTCTCAGACTGTTACAAAACGTCTATTCTAGTGGAGGTCTGCCCTGAAAAAGAAACTCAGATGAGCACAAGCTAGAGGTGTAGAGAAACAAAGCAACCGGATGGGGCTGGGTCTAGCTGCTACAGTGGGAAGGCTAGACTGAAGACAAGATCAGAAAGGACTTTGAACAAGGTAGTGTTTTACATTCAGCTGTGTGCTTTATGTGCTTTGAAAATGTCCCCTGCTGGCCCAAGATCTCTCTCTGTCTCTCCCTGTCTCTCTGTCTCTCTCTCTGTCTCTCTCTCGGCTGTCCTGGAACTCACTATGTAGATCATATTAGCCTGGAATCATAGAGATCCACCTGCTTCTGCCTCTTGAGTATTGGAATTAAAGGTGTGAACCAGGATGCCCAGATATACCTCCTAAGTCTTAACTAAGCTATGACAAACATAGCCTTGTGTAAGTGTCCTGTGAGATACCCAAAGGCACCATGTCCATGTTTAGAGACAATACTGACCAAATGGGCCTAGGAAAAATGAAGTACTGATAAAGTGGTCAGAGATGAGGAAGAAGAAATCTGGAAGCAGAGGAAGAATTAGAGGTATATGTGATCATGAGCAGGAAATCTAGAAATTTGGTCTAGGAGACAGGACATTATCCTAATATCCTAATTTGAATAGAAAGGGATGGATCTGCTAAAGAATGGGAGACAGAGCCTCCTGGGTCACCCTGGGTCATAGCATTCAGAAGATGCTATTCAATTTTTAGACTTCATTTAACCATAGAAGCCCTCTTATCAAATATATTAACCCAATGTATTAAAATCTAACAAGAGAGCCAAGAATGAAATGGGGTTTGATCATGCCCACTTGGCTTCTCATTGGATGCTATGCTAGGCTTCAGGCATCTCTGTGGAATGACACCCCACACTCAGGAGCAGGAGTCTGCAGGGTTTGCTGTTATTTGGTTGGCTTTTTTCCCTAGACAATGCTCACACATGTGTACTAGAGGGTGTGTGGGTGGATGTGTCTGTGTGAGTACAGGCACGCCACATCTGCCACATGTTTGGAGACCAGAGGACAACTGGTTTAGGTTGGTTTCCTTGGTCCTCTCCTTCCACAATGTGGATTCTGGGGGAACAAACTCAAGACATCAGATTCAGCAGCAAGCACACTAACTGCTGAACCTCATATTGATAGTACTAATGGCTATTAATGGCATTATTAAAATGCTCTGGCAGTTGAACTCAGGGCTACAATACCATACATTACTAGTAAAAGTTTAGCCTCTCTTAATTTACTGTATGAATCCCTGCAGAGATTTTAATACTTGGGCAATGCCATGGACTCTAACATCTCAAAACAAGTGACATTCTACAGTCTTGTAACCACTGGTCATTTTGGAACACAGTACCTTGGCCTGTCAGCATGACTGAGTAATAATCATTGGATATATAATTTGCACTTGGTTTTGGTAGAGCATGGGAGGGTCAGAGAACTGAGTTTCAAAGATACTTGCATAGTTAGAGTCTCACCACAAACCATGATCACTACCACAAACAAGACTTGAGCTTCCTGGTATCAAGGCTACAAGCACATAGTGGTAATGGTTTAAGCCTGGAGACAATATAAAAACCACGTATTGGGGGGAGAGGACAAATATGCTTATACACAAGCTGTCAGGACCACCGTGATGCCGAGATTCCTTCTATATGGCTATAATAGATACATCCTTACCAGAAATAAAGCTGTCCCATAAGCATGAGCAGTTGGGGCTCAAGGGTTCTCCCAGCAACTGGACACATGTTGATTCATGGGCAGTAAATGCAGTGGGCTGGGAAGGGATTTCAGAAACCTGCAAGAACCTGCAAGATCAAGAATCTCAAGAATGCTGCCCATGTAAAAGGGATGGAGTCTGGTCTATAAATCATTGTGTTGGTTTGTGGACTTAGGGGCGGTAACACTTCAGCTCTGCTGGGTTTGGGGATGCACTCCCAGAAAAACAGTAGGATCATGTTCTACTGTGCTCAGTTTTGATGAAGAATGTGCCTCCTCAGTGTTGCTAAGTACATGTGTACGCACACACGAGAGAGAGAGAGAGAGAGAGAGAGAGAGAGAGAGAGAGAGAGAGAGAGAGAGCAAGCATTATTCCTCCTTCCTCTTTTTTCCACAAGCTCCTTCACTGATTACATTTCTCTAAGATAACTGTCATGCATGTCAGAAGCAGCGTGTGTTTTTATGTGTAAAGCGCCCTTCAGGAAACCTCCGGCCACTGGAGTTTGTTCCATGCCCACTGACAGGTTCCATGTGGCTTCTAGAGGGACCTTCACCTCAAGTGACCCATCAGAGCTCCCACTCACTTTCCCAGTCCCTTGGCTGGCTGCCCTTCCTGGACTCCCCTTCTATATGAATAGACAATGCTAAGCTTTAGGTCTAAATCTGGAGAAACACACACAAACAAATACTAAATTCCGCTGATTGCTTATTGTCTCTAAGCTACTTTATGCCCTCATTGAAAAAAATAAAAATAAGCATGGTGGCTCATCAGTCAGAATCCAAGGCAAACACTTTTCAGCCTTGAAAAGGTGAAGATGACATTCACCGCATGCAGCAGGCTATGCCTCCAATGTCACCAAGAGGCATCCTGCAAACAGTTACTTACTCTAAGTTGAAAATGAAGTTGGTGAAGGTTTCCAAGAGACAGGTCCAGACTAGATTGTTTAGATATTAAAAACATATTTTAGAATATATCAGGAGAAAAAGGTAAAATGTTACTTTTCAAATCAAGAAAATAACTGAAGCACCAATTATAGAGGCGAATGCTTTTAATCCCAGCACGCATGAGGCAGGTCTCTGAGTGTGAAGCTAGTCTGGTCTCCGAGGTCAATTCCAAGCTAGCCAGGACTAGATCCTATTTTTTAAAAAGTAAGGAAAGGAGGCAGGGAGGGAAGGAGGGGGGAGGAGAGAGGGGAGGCAGGGGGGAAATAACTGAGTGTATAATATTAAAATAAAATCTTAAATATAATTAAAGCATCCCCATCACTGAGTGCAAGACCAATCAGCTCTGTGTGCCTTCCAGATCCAGTATTTTGCACATATACTTTAGGAAGATTTTAAAAATTTTCAGTAGAATATCTAAAAAATAAGTAAGCAATTTGTTAAAATAAAAAGAGATGCACAGCTCCTGGTGGCTGACTTTGTGGCCAACTTTACAGGCTCTATGGACTGAGAGCATTTTTATTTTTTTAAAAAATCTCTGTGCAACACTGAGTTCTGGTCCAGAGACGCTGGGCTAAGTTATATGCAATAAGTTCACACAATAGACTTTATTTTATAAGATTCTAGCCATTTATTTAACAAAATGGAAATCTCTGCTATCTAGTATTTTTCTACATTTAAATTTTCAGAGAAGTGGGGCTTACATTCTACAGCATACATGATAATAGAAGAATTCATTATAAATTTAGATCAGCTAAAACACTGTCTCTAATGATGGGGATTCATTATCCTTTAGTGAAGTAAGATGACATTTTCTTGTGGAAGAAATCCATGTCTCTTTGTCAGTGGAGATGTGTGCCTCTAACAAAACCTTCCCTCCTCTCTGATCTGCCTCCCGGGGGATTTGTTTGACCAATAAAACAGGCAGAAGTCTGTTTCTCTAGCTTTGGTTCTCAGCTCAATTCCTTTGGATTTAAGAACCAACTCCAGCTGTGAACTGAAAGTTGGATGGAGGCTGTGTTTGCACTCTCTCTACTCACAGGATGCTCCATAAAGTCATGGTATCTCTGGCTTTCCCCACATGCCGAGCATGGTACCCTTAGCTACTGTTAGTGCAGGTGTGTAGGAGACCATCTGAATACCGTAGAGAATGAGTGAGAGAGAGAGAGAGAGAGAGAGAGAGAGAACGCTCTATCCCAAACTTGAATTCTTACTCTTATAAACTCTGAACGCCCAGGGTCATTTGTGCCTGACAGAATCTGGGGGTTCTAAGCCCAGATGCAGGGTACATTTCCCAGGCTTCTCCAGTGCAAAGGCAGGATGCACACCCTCACTGAATCGATGCCTCACGATGAAGAGCAGCTGTCCACTCTCAGCATTTATAAATAGAAGTCTCTGGTTGGTGTAGTCTAGCAGAATGCCCACTCTGGCTGGACGCTCAGTGGCGTGTACCTCGCTCACAACACCACTGTAGAAAAATGTGTACCTGAAATGAAACAAAATGAGAAATTCAACTTACAAAATATTTGGAAATCCTTAAGATTTGATAGGAAAAATCACTTGGAAATAATCAAGGTCTCACTTTATCAGTTCAGTTCACAGTGATGAGCTACAATAATGTTGTCTTAAGTACATTTGCTGAAGCCCTTTAGATGCTAAAATGCATAGCTCATCCAGCAGAAGCCCATTTTAATCACTCTGCTCCTCGCATATTAGGGGGCAGTCCCAGAATAACCAGCATATGCTTCCCCTGTGATTTTTCTCCACATTCTAATTATTTCCCAGCTGCCCACATGTGTGTCACTCTTTTGAATAAACTCCTTTGAGGCTGCCATGTATTTAAACAGTACTGTGGGCTTGCCTTCCATACAACGTGTTAATTTTACATTTTTAAAGATTTATAGGTAACTTACATAAGGGCCTTTATGAAGCTCAAAAGCAAATGCCATTAGTTCTTGCCAACTTTAAGCTTTGAATAAGCCCCACTTAGCCAGACCAATTTTTCCCCTTTTATCTCTAAGTTTTCAGAAGTCAGAGCTTTGGTGTCTCCAATACATTTCCAGTGCTGTACAGACATGTGTGTACCTCATTCCTGACTAGGCCCTAAGGAACGGGCAGGACGGGGGAGGTGAAAAGGAAGCTCAGTAAATAAAGCAGCAGGATTAGAACAAGGCGGCAGAACGGGCACGGATATGGGACAGTACAGTCGCCATGTGTCCAGCAGGGAGGGGACATGGGCAATGACAGGTCTAGATAATGTATTCACAGTGGCAGACACCCAAGGCCAGGCAGTTCCACATTACATGGGTATTAAGAGTTAAAATTCTGGGTGATTCTTGTTTGAACAGGGACCAGAAGTTGCAAATAGGGACAATGGCCACTAACTACATATGGCCACTTCAAATGAACATTTAACAATGTAGAAAATTCACATTTTAGCCTTACCAGCCACAGTTTAAGAACAGCTGTAACACCATTTTTCTACTAGTATAGAAGGTACAACACAAGTCTAGGGCAGTGGTTCTCAACCTTCCTAATGCTGTGACTCTTTATTATAGTTTCTCATGCTGGGCTGACCCCCAACCATAAAATTATTTTCATTGCTACTTCATAGTTGTAATTTTGCTACTGTTATAAATCAAAGTTATCTGTTTTCCGATGGTTTTGGGTGCCCCTGTGAAAGGGTCATTTGACACCCTCCAAGGGGTCAGGACCCACATGTTGAGAACCATGGGTCTAGAAGGTTCTGACTAACCCAGTGAATTGATGCCTTTCACCCGTGGCTTAGAAAGTCCATATTCCCAGAAAGCCAATCACCAGCTCAAGGCAATCCTTGTTATGGAGAAAAAGACATCCCTTAAAATCTGGACTCCATCAATCACACAGGACCTGGAATACATTCCTGTTTCCTTCTTAGAACACCAATTTCTCATGGAGCTCTTAAGTGAGGGTACATGTGATTACCACAGGCCTTCGACAACCTCCCCCTCCCCCAGGCCTACAGCCCTGCTCACCAGCCTGTGCCATGGAAGATGGTGAATTCATGGAAGGGGGCACGTCATGGAAGGAAGTTAAGGCTACTGAGGGTAGTGATACCATGAGTCCTTCCTCTTTCTTGTTGTGCACCAGCCTTGATGAGTGCACAGTCTTTCTCTGCTATGTGTTGTTACCAAGGGCTAGTGTGCTGTGTGCTGCTACCACCCAATCAACCAGGCAGGTGACTGGGAAAAGAAACTATGAGCTAAAAAGAAGCATTCTTCTGGTAGAGTTGGTTCCATTTAGTCTTGCTTGGACATGGTTCCCATCCCCCCATTTCCCTGTCCTATTTGGGACGGCTGATTTCTGTTCAATAAGAGTCATCCAGAAGTCTGACTGTGACCATGGCTTCCATCACCCTGAGCACATGCTGACCCAGGTCTAGCTGGACCCCTTTTCACACAGGAGATGAAGTTCCTTCTCCTTTTGCCTGGCTTCCCTTCTTCACTGTGTCCTGTCAGTGGCCTCCAGCCCGAGTTCTGATACCACTAGAGATATCTGTGGACTGATATTAGAAGAAAATGGAGGGATATGATGAAATAATATTCTAGTTGTAGCAGGTAGGGCAGCGTGGGCACAGACAACATGGCTAGGGTGAGACTGATAAACATGGCATGAGGGGTCTTGAACCAGTAGAGCAAAGTCAAGAGGGACCAGGAACAGAACCAACGGTGTATCCCAAGCCCACCTTCATGTTTCAATCAAGAGCCATAGGCCAGTTTAAAAATCACTGAACTAGAAAACTGAGATCCATAGTCAGGCTTGCTGTGCTGCTCCCCCCGAATCCCAGAGGCCATGAGTGCCCTGTGTGGCACCATCAGAGCATGAAACCTGAGCCTGGCTTCTGTGCCACAAGCACAAGGCAGGTATGTCTGCCTCTCAGAAGCCCACACTGGGTCTGAAAGTTATAGGAGGGACTTCTCACAAAATATACAATTTTGTTTTCTATAAAGTAAGTCTTAGGAATTTGTGATTAGGCATAGGCTAGATTTTGGTTTGTGTTCTCAAGTATGTAAAAGATTATCTTCATCATTATTATCACAATTACTGACTGGGGCACTTGTGTACCACTATGCCTGTGTGCCACTGTACACACGCAGAGGTCATAGCATAGCTTTTAGCAGTTGTCTCTCACCTTTACCCTGGATGCCAGAGATCAGACTCAGGTCTCAGGCCTGCACAGCAAGCATGTTCACCCGCTAGCCTAAAGATTTATTTTTTTTTAATGAAATTAATACCTATGTCGGGCTTCTATAATTTGCTAACTATAAACTCTAGGTTTAAATGACTTTAAACTCTGGACAGGGGCTGAGCCCTTCAGCGTGGTACAGCACTGAACATCAGTTCATCATAATAGCTCTGAGTTGATGAGATGTGAGTTTAAATAGCACTTGGAGATGGCATCCTTATGAACCATCTCAAGAATCAAACTGTCAAGTAGACTGTGGAGGGGAGAGATGTGCAGCTGAAGATATGCAAAATCCCCGTCTTCGGGCCTTTTCTGGGAACAAAGGACAGCCTCCTTTTTAAAATCTTGCATTAGAATAATGCCTGCCACTTGGTTGACATGTTACAATGCCAAAGCACTTTCATGTCTCTGATTTTATGTGATTCTACAACCCCAAAAGGTAGCAGGCCAGGCCTCAACCTTACTAAGCCTTAGTTTATGTTAAGGACTGGCAAGCCAAGGCCTTCTGAGATAAATTAAATGCATAAAGAACTCATCAGAGAATTAACAAACTTAAGGAGAGGAACTGATAGAAGGCAGAATCAAAAATCAGACCATCTTCAAGCATACTGAAATCAGAGCATGTTGCCTGAGCCCTTGAGACTAACACAGACTAATGGGCCTGAATATGCACCCACAAAACAATATAACTAATAGAGACCATGGCTCATTTGGTAAATTTATCTACAAAGAGACAGAAAAAAAAAATCATGTCATGTGACAGCTATTCAGTCTCTCTCCAATCTGCCACATTACACAGACAATACATAAACAAATGAACATGACTGTTTACTAATAAAACTTCATTTACAAAAAGCAGCCATGGTCAGGTTTGGCCTAGGTGCTATAATTTGTCAGTTTCTGTTATAAGTCAATGCTAGGCAGAGAGCTGGGGTCACCTCTTTCTCACTTCTGCCAATTTCTTCTCTGTAGAGGGATTCCTTTAAGCATCATTGTGGTACTTCTCTCCACACTGGGATGAGTTTAAAAGGGAAAACTGCCAGATTCCTCACGTCCCTACCTCTTTGTCTTGTCTGGTAAGGAGACATAACACCATTCTCTGCCTCTCCAGAGATAAGCTGTGCCCCAGAGAGCAGGAAGGCTGGCCCCATGGTGGCTCTGGGTGGCTAGGTCCATATGGTAACAAGGCTGAATATAAAATGCCCTCTTTGTCTAGTTTCCATGGTAATCAGAAGGATGCTTTACTGCCACACCCTTTATGTTTGCTGTCTAACTTAGTTTGGAAGTTGGGCAAAGACATGACAAACTCCTCATTAGGTCTCTACCTAGACACTGTAAGTGACCTTTGGGTTAAGTTAGGAAAAGCAGGGCCCCAGCTTACCTCTGTGGCTCAGAGCAATGCATGTACCATGAGGTCTCCCCTTGTCCGAGGGCACCAGCCCTCACAGATGAGCTGGAGCAGATGCCAAGTCGATAGGCTGGGCAGTCTGTGACTGTGGTTTCCCAGTAATGCTGGCCACAGGCAGGCAGCTCCTCTCCCAACACGGAGGGGATCCTGTAAGCAATGTTGACCAAATGAAGGTTATCACAGCAATCACGAGCCTTCACCCCATGAGCATCAACCTTATACACCCTTTAAGCAGGGGTCTATCTTCAGAAACTGCTGGCAATTGACAAAAGATAGCATCTGTTCCTTATGCTACTAACCCTTGCCAGACTGCCCAGGGTTTACAACCTCCAGCATGCATTTGACATACACCCATAGTCCTATGCATACCCATATGGTATACTGTGTCTCTTAAAGGGTCTGGGAACTGGGTGATGCCTGGCATAATGGCAGGAAGGAAAAGAAATGCTCTAACCTCTGCTCTTAGGAGAATGAAAGGGATATAACAAAGGCAGGTGGGAGAACATGACCTTCAATGTTTTCTTCTTCCAAAATCTTAAAAAAATGAAATTGTAATCTCCAAAACTTGTCCCATTTTGCATTTGGGGGCACATGTAGTTTACCTTGGCCTCAAACTCTGTGATGCATCTGATATTGGGATTATAGGTGTGCAAATCATTTTTAGCTTTTCAGGCCTTCTAGAACTGAACTCCAGTATGAGCTGACCTTCCTTGTGACGGTGAGCCCACAGGGTATAGCTTTTAAATGTCAAGACAGCTGACAAAGTCAGAGTAAAGTACAAACTGAGTGGCCTGGGGAGGTGGTCCACAGGCTCTGTGGCTGCAGTGCTTCTGGGAGGAGAGGTCAAGGCCTCTTTCTGCCTGGCTGGAGTCATTTTGATAAAGAGCACAGTGAAGTGAGCCTGAGCACGTTCAAGCATGGACAAGTGACCTTATTTGCACAGGTTGCTCAGTTTTGCTGGAAAATGCCTGAGACAGCAAGGAGGCATTTTTAACTTCACGGTATTCATAGTCCGCATTCCCTCCCTCTCCCCTTGAACAGATGAGAAAATGATTAATACAAGTTAATGTACTTCACTTGCTCTATGTCTTTACCCAATAACTCTATTTCAGAGAAGAGCCAACTGACAAGCCCTCAGTTCCTGGAGGGAAGCCAGGTTTCCTGATATTTATGAGCTAACATTCATGCTAATAATAAAGAAACAAAATTCTATAAAATACATCCCAGTTTCCAGCAGACAGCATCTATGAACCCTTACAACTCCAGCCTACTTCTTTTTTATAATTTTTAAAAGAAACCCCATATTTTTTTTTATTAAATTGTGTGTGTTAGTGTGTGTGTGGATATGGGGACATGAGAGCAGATGCCCACACAGGACAGAAGAGGGCATCAGATTCCAAGGAGCTTTAGTTTCAGGCTGCTGTGAACTTCCCAACATGAGTGCTGAGAACCTAACTCAGATCATCTGCAAAAACAGCAGGGAGGAGTCTTGGGATCTCAAGAAGACACCACGAGGCACAGAGTGAGCAGGATGGGAAACACACAGATGAGGTAAACCAGCCTGGGGCAGCACATAGATTGATGAAAATAGATTAAGTTATATGAGCTAGCTAAAAAACCCAGTCCAAGCTATCAATCAGCCAAACATTTATAACAATAAGTCTCAGTGTGGTTATTTGGGAATAGCTGCTGGGACACAGAGAAGTTCCACCTACATTTGCCCATACTTTCTCCCATTTGGCCATTTCAACCCTCAAGGTAGCTGAGAGAGAAAGAGACAGAAGGAGAGACACAGACGGAAATAGAGACAGAGACAGAGAGCAGACAAATTGCCAGGAAGTCTCCCCCCCACCCCAAGCTTTTGGTTTCTGTTTTCTTTGATGTCACTGTCTTTTGTGAGACCTACTGGAGGGCAAGATTCTGTGGCCAGAACACTCAATGAAACTATTCTGTTCCTATCCAAGTAGTTGATGCTTGGGTTGCTACTGAAAATAATAGAATCATCACTGGTTTCTGATTTTCACTGGCCAGTGTTTCAACCAATATTGTTTGCACTTATGGTTCCAATAAAAATATTACTTGCCCTTAGTTGTGAGCTATTTCTGCCACCACACAACCTCACAGTGAACAGTGCATGCTGCACACAGAGTGTATTTGTCACATGATTGAGCAAGCTCATTAAACCAAGAATGCGCTCAGTTGATATAGTCCTGGGGAAACTGATCCTCTACAGCTGAGCATGCTCAGCTACAGTTGCTTCTACTTACTCTGTCAGCCGTCTCCTTTCAGAGAAGCTGATCACCATCCCATCTGAGGAGATCTGCAGAGCTGGGTGAGCTGTTTCTCTCAATAAGAGAAATCTAGTTCCTATGGAAGAAAATAAGATGGCAGCATTGTCACAATGCCAAGCACTAGGCCAATCCATACATGTCAAACTGGAGTCTCCCATCCTCCTGAAGTCAAAAGTCCTGACTGTGTACTTTCAATCCGCAGCTGAGACTCCATTCCTGAGCAAGCATTAGTGTATGCCCTGGGTTGGTCATTCCCACCTGCTGCTGCACGTGGCTCTATGCTAGGCAATGTGTGCTCCTTGTAGTGGCCACACTGCCTAGAAATGAAGGCCCTACCTGTTGAATCTGAATGTCTACTGGAACAAAATGCTCAAAGATGTAAGTGTGCTTTAAAATTGAGGTGTATTAGAATAGCCCACAGAGGCTGCAGCATTGGCACAGGCAGCGGACTGAGATGGCAGGAAAACACTCCTGAACAGGCAGCTCTTCCATCTTTTTCTACAACTCAGGAAGGCCCTACCAATGTCACAAACATGGCACAGCACAGTGACTCACTGTGTCCCTCAGTAGGATCAGGCAGCATAATTTCTACCTTCCCAGGCCCCATTCCTCACAATTAAAAAACAGCCAAATGGTTTTGGTTAACATTCTCTGGGGATGCCCCCAAATGTAATGAACTGTTTTTATCACCTATTTGAATTATTCAGTTGTTCGTTCATTTGACAAACATTAATTAGCGCAAACTTGGAGAAGTAGAATAAAACTAGAAACCCATCACAGAGTTCAAAAGATAATGGAATGAGAAAATCGTTACACATCCCATACCTACAAATCAGTGTGTTCTGAGTGAATCACAAAGCACCTGGGAAGACTTCTAAGACCACAAATACCCCAACCCGTCTCCAGATCAAATCAGTCCATTTCTCTGGGGTGAGAGCAGGGGATCACTTTGTTAAGTACCCTGCCTGACTGCTAAGCACAGCACAGCTTGGGAAACTCTAAAGAATGGAAATAAAAAAAACATGTTGATGCTGGATCAATCTTGAGACCTCATGACAAATCCTCCCACTGGAGGCAGGCTGGAACTTTGTGAAGTTGCCTCAAGTGTCTCCTCAGGATGGCAAAAGTGAGGAATAGAAACCCCCAGACATCTTGGCTCTGCGCTGAGCAGAAAGTACCTCTGGTGGATATGAGGGCAGCTTCACTCTGCTCACTTGCTCCGAATGCATTAATGGCTCTCACATAGAAGAAGTAATTGTCGTTGGGCTGGAGGTTAACTTTCAGCTGGAGCCCTTTGATTCCAGAGAACGATCTACAAAGGGAAATACAAAGGGAAGATAATTCTGAATATAACATCATGTGGTTCATAGTTCACTTCTTTAGGAAATGGACATCTTTTGTTATTAACAAATAACTTATTTTCTTCCCTTCTAATCAATGATTTAGCAAGACAAGAAAGAGAAAAAGAAAAAAAGAAAAATACCATTGTCCACCAAGATTATTTCATTGAATTGCTTTTATTTTCAATCACCTTTTGTTCAGTATGAATCTTCTAGAATATTCATAAAGACAAAAACTAGACACCATTTTAAAAAAAAAAATTTAGTGATCTTGTGGTTAATGAGCCCCAAGACATGTTGTTTTCTTAATTGATTTTGGATGAGGTGACAGTTTTGGAGTAAGACGATGTGCATCCTGTTTACAATACAAAGGACCCCAATTATCTCATCAATAGATCTAATTTGTCAAATTGTGAAAACTTCAGGGTGTAAGATAATTATGTACCTGACTGGCCAGTGCCTACAAGGTTAGCAAGACAAAGAAGACAGTATCCTTTCAAAGAAACATAATCTTGGCAAGAAAAGAGAATTCTAATTGCTGCCTCCCCAAAGTCCTCAAAGCTGCTATTATTCCTAAATTGCCCACTTAAATGAACAGTAGAGTGCACCTGAGTGCCCTTGGCCTGCAAGTGAACTGTGATAGCCCAATGGAGGGAAACTTGCTGAGTTTGAAGGTGGGGCTCTCTGGATTTGCCAATAAACTGCAGTGACTTTGGGCTTCTTTTCCAGTCCCTATTCTGCATGATACCCTGCCTAGCAGGTGGGGATAAACCCACAAACCTCTCTTCTTCAGAACACATTTGGAGTGGCGTGAAGAGCTGCAAGCTGGGCTACATGCTAATGGGATTACTGTTAGCCTGGCTGCTGGAGTGGAGGTCTTTCCTGGGAGACCTGTCCTGAGTGGTCAGGAAAGACAAACGCACCCTATTCTAACTCACTTTCAGGGCCATGGAGTAAATTGCTGTTGTTATTAATGAAATGTACTACAAAAGCATTAAAATAAGATTTTTTTTTCTTCCCAGGAGATTTCTACATATTTCTCTTCTCCATACCTGTTGTTGAGAATAACATGAAGAAAAAGAGAAAATGCACTGTGACTTCAGAAAACAAACTGCTTTATATTATTGTCAGTGTTGGGGCTTTAACCTAGGTCCCCATGCCTGCACTCTACCATTAAGCTGAGCTGCATCCCCAGACCTCACTCTGTAGAGACAGAGTGCCACTGCATAGCCCAGGCTCTACCAGTTCACAGTCCTCTGGCTGTACCTTTTTAGTGCTAAGATTAAGGATGCTGAGATTCTAGGCTAAGACATCTTAAGACTAGAATGTCTTCAAGGAAAACCAATGTCTGTCTGGAACGCAATTCTGTCTTCATCCCATGAATGCAAACTCACAGGATTGTCCTCAGGAAGGTGGCGGTAGGGAACAGGTTGGTTCTACAATTCTACTGGTCAGTGCCTGGGAAAGGTCAGCATACACTCCTCAGATGATACTTGTGGTTATTTCTGGACCTACCACCTCCTCAGGCCTCCAGAGAGCAGTATATTTAGCTACACTGAGAAAGGAGGGGTGAGATTGAGCCAATGGACCATTAATGACTATCTGTGCTACGGTTAATTAGTAAAAACACATGTCCTATAGTGGCGGATGTAATTCCCAACTAATATTCTAGAATATTAGTCTAGGGCAGATGCATTGCTTGTCTTTTTTAAGTTGACAGCCAAAGGAATGTTTTAAATAAACACTGATAACAATCTGTAATAAAATTTGTTTTAATACACACACTCAGCATGAGCTGAATTTTACCCTTCGTTCACTCACTGAATAACTATGGATTGATCACTTATCATTTTTTCAGGCCCTGTCACCCTGGAGCCTGATGGGGAAGGAGAGGGAACTCCAGCTCTAGAGACTACACATAATAACACAGCAGCTTCGTTTTGCAACAGCACAGTTGTTATAGATCAAGAACATTTTCAGAAGTCTGTTGAGGAGAGCAAATGCCATGTATATCATTAACTTCACACCACGTGCCATTACTTGGGTAAAGTACAAAGATTATATGGTACTGAAATCAAAACTCAGCATCCTATCCCACTTTCAGCAAATGATATGGTCCCACAGATGTGTGCAGGGCCCTCACCCTGCCTGTAAAATAAAAGCATCAAGCATAAAACCAGGAGATGAAATATGTGGTGGCATTCACTGACAAAGGTTGGATACAGATGTGCTTTGCTCCATCTCCTTACCCAGATGCCACCACAGTTTTCTTGTCAGCCATGACTGTTCTTGAGGCCCATGAAGACAAAGTTGGCAATCTGAATAGCTACTCTGTTGTATAGCTCATGACTCTATTACCTCAAAACCAAAAACTTGTCAGGATTTCAACTGACTCCACACAAACCTTGACCTATATTACAATAGAATTTAGGGTCGCAGACCATGAAAACTAAGGTATGTGACAGAAAGCAGACGGGACCACAGTAAATTATTGCTCCCTAGTTAAGAAGGGATGCTGGCTGAGCAGGGTAGCCCACATCTAAAATCTCAATATCCAGGAGGCTAAGAGAAGAGGGCCCTGAGTTCAACTCCCAGCATGTGCTGTAGTTCGACACTGTCTCAGTGGAAGTGGGGGTAGGGTTACACCAATAAGAAATGATATTATGATTAAAAGTCTAGAACCAATAACAGAATTGAAAAGACATTAAGAAATGGCTCAAATGGTCTCACTTTGGGTCCTTGAGTATGGAAATTCTTCATATAAGAATCAGAGCATGAGAGACACTGTCTCCTTCTCTGTTGTGTTGGAAAGCACAGAGTGAAAGCTGGTGGAAAATGGTGTTTAAAGTAAGGAAAGCCTACCTAACTTGAACCCTATAATCCTTTCCTCTTTCCCAGAAAAGACCAGGAATTCTGACACAGCTGCCCATGACGGATAATGAAGCAAAGATCATTGTAGGTAGGACTTGAAAATGAATTTTCAGGAAGAAATCTTTAGGGGCATCAAGCTTGTGAGGGAAACTACTATATGCATTCCCACTAAGTCAGAAAGAGACAAGGCTAAAACTGAATCGGGAGAAGGGGGATAAAACCACCGCCATGTGCAGATGATAATGCCTATTTACCTGGAAATCAGCTGGAAATTCTTTCACAAGAGGATTCTGTAGGGCACCAGATATGAACTAGTGTAAGATGCCAGGATCTGCTTGCCTGGCATGCTTGAAGCTCTAGGCTCCAGCCCCAGTACTACCAAAACAAAAGTTAAAAACCCTTCAGAAAAATTGCAACCAGAAGACAGAAGCATCAAATATGAAACTGTATAGGAAAATAAATGAGATCCATATTAGGGGCATCTGTCAATGCTACTAAAAGAGACACACCATTTATTTCTTCTGCAGGAAAATGAAGTGTCACGAAACCTTCAATTGCCCCCCAAGATAATTTATCAATTCCGCATGCTCTCTAAAAATAACAAATTGTCTAGAGTAAGTTGATGGAGCGAGCTACACAAAATTACTCTGAAAATAAAATACAAACTATAAATAGAAAAAATATCATGAGTGGGCCACCTGTCCCCCAAGGACCCCAGACAGGAAAGCTCTACTGCTAAAAACAGTGTGGTGTTTGAGCATAAGCACACAGTAAACAATAGAACTGAGTTCAAGGTCAGGAACAAAGCCAAGCACATAGATGCTTGGGTAAGCATCTCAGGTCACAGGAAGAAATAAAAACTTCCTTTTGAAACAACCAGATTACTACATGAGGAGGGAGGGAGGGTAGGAAGAAAGGAGAGAGAGGAGAGAGGAGAGAGGAGAGAGAGGAGAGAGAGAGAGAGAGAGAGAGAGAGAGAGAGAGAGAGAGAGAGAGAGAGAGAGAGAGCTGAGTTTAATGGTACATACGGTAACCTGCAATCCAGCACCTGAGAGGCAGAAGCAGGGGATTGCAAATAGCAAGTTCTAGCCCAGATAGGGGCTCATAGTGAGATCTTGTCTCAAAATCAAATAAGGTTGGAATCTCTACTTCATACCTCCTACCAAAGCAATTCCAAATGATAAAACAGATTTTTAAAACAAAATTAAGCAAATGGGAGGACATGTATAATATATACATGCATATATTCAGAGAGAAGGCATTTAAAAATATTACCAAAAACCTGAACGCTTTTTCAAAAGAAATTGATAAATTCAACTAAATTAACATTTTAAAATATTCATGACAAAATAGGTTTTAAAAGATTCCAATCTTACACATGAGAGCAAACTTCCTGTAAAAGAAAAGAACAAGGAAGAAGAGCAATGAATCAAAAGGAAAATGTTAAAGCTAAGGTGGGGAGAAACGGTAAGACCATGAACACCATAGAAAGGAACGTGTGCAGCTCAAACCATATGAAAAAAATCCAACACTTAAGCTGTGGTTGTGCTTCCCAGCTATCTAACTGTCCAAGATCGTGAAGGACCAGCTATTCCTACGCACTGCTGGCCAGAGAAAAAGCCCTGGCAGCCCTTATTAAGTTCACCATTTCTATCAAAATTCAAAAGATACAGTCTTTCTATTTTGAGAAACTCATTCTACAGATATATTGTGGATCAGTGAACTAGTATATGTATGCATAACATTGTTTCCTCAGCATAGTTGGTGACAGCCTGAGACTAGGAAATGTCACTCCTCAACTGGCCAACAGTTGAACAACAACCTGAAAATAGAATACAATGAAACTATTTTTAAAAAATTGAGGCAGTCCCATGGGTATGAATGCTCATAAAGGTATGTGTTTAAACAAGAAAAGCAAACTGGAAGAAATACATGTAGGATTGTGAGCATTTGCTAGAAAATTATAGATGGCTTTTATCTGAAAGGTTAAAATTGAACCAGGTGACTGTCGTTGCCTTCGGGAAGGGAAATTGAGAGAAAGACACAGAGAAAATTAAAGTTCTCTGTCTTCTCTTCGTGTCTTTTTGAATTTGTACCATAAGCACATGTAATGGACCCACATTTTAAAAATAACATTACTAGACAGCAGAGTCCAAAGCAGAGTGAACGTATTTACAGGATGTATACAGGCCTTTGAGCACTTGGAAGTAGCTTCCCACGAATCTGATAATGCAGTGACTTCACCCTGGGGAAGGTACACTGCTTAAGGTGACAGGAGAGGCTGGCACATGCAGGGAATAGCTATTCTCTGTACTGTTGTGTCCTGGAGAAGGGGTGGCCTGTGTACAAACAGCATGGAGAAATCCAGTATCACCTCTCCTGGAAGTAGCCTAGGGATGGTGCATCACCATAGTGCACAGCAGATGGCTAAGTATGAATTGTTGTTTAAAAACACAGTTGGCTCTTTCTGGCTTTCATGTTGGCAGCACCAGTATCCAACCAGCCAGTCAATACCACGTACTGTGAACTGTGAACAGAGCACATGCTGGGTCTGCGGGAGCGCCAGTGAAGCAACATTTCCCAACCTGCCCTGGCATCCAAACTGGCAAGTCTGGAAAATTCCCTTTTTAGTTAATTCTTTTTTAAGACAGGGTCTCACTCTGCAGTCCAAGATGGCCTGGCATTCACTATGTAACCTATGTTGACCTCTGTCTCCTGGGACTCCTGCCTCGATCTCCAGGGTGCTGGGGTAGGCATAGGCCACCCACCCAGCTTCCAAACTGGGTTCCTGAATGGGGCCCAGGCATCTGACTTTTATGATCAGTGGGGTTTGAGAAACACATCTATAATAGAGACAGAGAGGAAGAAGAAGGAAAGGGGAAATTACCTGACATAAGCAACATTAAACATGAAAATAAGCCAGAGCTGGGGCTTGTAGCTGTGACCACAGTACCTGGAAGGCTGAGGTAGTAGAATTGCTGTAAGTTCCAGCCAGTTTGGGCTACAACATGAGATCCTCTCTCAAAACAACAATAAAACAAACAAACAAACAAAAAGTCCCCACAAAAGACAAGCTATTCAATGGGTACTTTAAGCTGTTTAAAAAATCCTTAACTAACCATAAATATAGATTTTTTTTTTAAAGATGGAAAAAAATCTGTTAAATTGGAGTTAAGAAGAAAATTCTTTATGTACTAATTTTCCATGATTAAAAAGACTTGGTAAATAAAATTTTAATAGAACCATTTTTCTTTTGCTAAATAAGAATATTATGAGACTCTGGGTTGCTAAATAGCACCATTATTTCATAACAGTGGAGAAAAACAGCACACACTACTGCTGATAACCACAAGGCAGGGGCTTCTTGTGGCTCAAATCTGTCAGCAACCATCAGCGTGAGCCAAAGGGTCCAGAAGGGTCCTGGACTTCTGTGTTCTCTATCTTCACTCTCCAAAGCCTGAACAATACTGTTTATATTTCAATAGAGGTTCTTGGGAGTCTTGTAATACTCATTTCTCCGGGTTCTCCAGGCTCTCCTTTACTGCCCCGGTCACCTCTGTGGACAGTAACTTGCGGCCCCCAGACCAGTGTGCTGAGAGCAGGGATGTAACAATGTGCCTCCAGACACTGCCTGGAGAAATTAACGAGGGTGTGTATGCATCTTCTGTGAGACTGCTCTAAATGACAACCACTGTTATCTTAAGAGCCCTTATATAAAGATCTCCATGACAAACTCATCTCAAAGCTGAATGTCATGGAATATACCCTCTCTCAGTGAAATGCTGTGCTTCCTTTTCCAAGAGAAATGAGTTACATAATCTTTCTTCCTCTCTCTTGATCTCGCTCCCGCTCTCCAGGTCTCATTTAAGCTGCCGGAAGTTCAGATTTGAATTGTATCTTCCACTGAGGCTCTGTTCTCACCGATCTTTCTAACAGTCCTGGCTCCCCCTGCATTATTTGGATTTGTACCCACAGGACTGTATTAAGGGCTCTGTTAGGGCAGGGTCCTTTGCTGAGAAACTGACATAGCACGTGTGAAATGGAGAACAGGATGCATTCCTATTGTCTGAGGTTCTATTGTACAACCAGGGGAGATCTGGGGTACCAAGGGGTCAGTTAAGTTAAGAGTCTTTTAGGTAGAAAAGCTTTGTTTAGAAAATGCTGAATGCCAAGAAAGCTAGGGGGAACCATCACATCATGCCCCTCCCAAAGGCTTCTGCAAAGGGATCAGGAAAACAATTCCACATCAACCTCTTAACCACTCAGTGAATGTGGGCTCAGCCATACATATCAGTGATTCTTCTGTGGCCTGATGAAGCAAGCCTGGAGCTTACCCACAGGCCCCAGAGAAGGTCAAATATTGGCTGTTGACTGATGGTCAGTCATCCATCATCTACCTGAAAGCTTACTAAGTTTTTAGAGAGAGAGAAACTGAGATTCCTCCTGGCTGTGTATAAGCACAGAGCAGGAGGAGTCCCAAGCTGGGAACACCAGCTTCTGAGTGAGGACGACTCTGTTCCTGCTCTATGGGCAGTACCACAGTTGGATTCAGGATAGTGAACTCACAGGCTCAGTAGCTATGCAGACCTTCCTAAGGAAACTCACCTTAAGGGTATGACCCAGAGAGAATCTCTGGATGTCACAGCCCAGGGCGGAGGCAGGGACAGGAAGCTCACCCCCAACTAATTTGTGGAGTATTGCGTCTCACAGATTTGTCATTCAGTACACAACTTCTCTGCACAGCCCACACAGCTAATCCCTGTACTATATTTCTCTCAGCTTCCCTCCTCCACCTACACTTCTGCTGACTTCTTTCTGCACAGGAGAGAAGGAGCAGCTGAGGAAACAGCAGAGCCGTGGAAAGAGGTTTGAGCCCACCTAACTTGAGGAGAGCATTCAGAGCAAGACAGGAAGAGTAAGAGCCCTGCCACCTCACACTCAAGCCAAGGACTGTCACTCCCTCCTGCCTTCCTCCAGTCCCAACAGGAGCGGACTGCTGGGACCAAGCTTTGGTGCCCACATGCAAAACTGCAAACTTTTAGTATTATGGAAGAGACTTTATTGCTCCGCTATTTCAGATGCCATGTCATGGATCATAAGGGCACAGTAGGCTCATTCATTCCATTCAACCCCCGCCCCAAGAATTCAGCCAGCATCTTTGTTCTCAAATTAGAATATCTAAGAGGCTGTCACACTGGGAGAAGGGATGTCCTCAGATGGATGACATCACTCTGGTGACTAAAATAAGAGTACCCAGCCTAGAACACAATCAATGAACCAGTGCCCCCCTCCATGAGTGCAAGTGTGTGTGAGTATGTGTGTGTGTGTGTGTGTGTGTGTGTGTGTGTGTGTGTGTGTGTGTGTGTGGGCTTTGGTGTGGGCATGGGTGTGGGCATGGGTGTGGGCTTGAGTGTGGGCATGGGTGTGGGCTTGGGTGTGGGCTTTGGTGAGGGCTTGGGTGTGGGCATGGGTGTGGGCTTGGGTGTGGGCTTTGGTGTGGGCTTTGGTGAGGGCTTGGGTGTGGGCTTGGGTGTGGGCATGGTTCCTTATTACTCATTGTTCTTCACCCATCTTTTTCATTTCAACTTTTTCCTACAACACTGCAGAGTTTTAAGGCTCATCTCTCTCCCCAAGGATCTAGGGTGGGGAAAAAACAGAAATGAGCATAGTTCTTGCTCCCTCTCTCTTGCCAGAGATTTCAGCTAGTGAGATGACTTGAAGTAGACAAAGAGCAAAGGAGACTGATTCACTCCGTTCATTAACAGACCACTGATGATGTCTATACAGATGAAATTTACATTTTCATATATATATAAATGTATATATTACTTAAAAGTCTTTTAACATACCCACCACTGTTCCCCTTCCCTCCACTCTCCTTCCTCATGCCCCTATCCACTCCTTAGAGAGAGTAAGGACACTCAGGGAGAGTCAATGCCTCTGGCATATCCAGTTGAGGTAGGACCAAGCCCCTCCCCACAGTATCAAGGCTGAGTAAGGTGATTGATCTCTATAGGGAAAGGGCTCCAAGAAGCCAGTTCATGCACTAGGAATAATTCTGGTCCCACTACCAGAGGCCCCACAAACTGCTCATGACATTCAACCATCATCCACATTCAGAGGGCCTAGTACAGTCCCTACAGATTCCCCAGCTGTCAGTTCAGAATCAGTGAACTCCCAAACAAATGAGTTTTCAATCCTCATCCACTTTATGATCTATCTAGGCTCTGGTAAACAGAGCCACATGAGAAATATGTCATCTCCGGTCTACTTTATTCTTATTCAGAGACCTCTAAATTATTTTTTTCTACAAACTTGGAACATATGTGGGGGTTATATAACCAATAGTTAAATGGAATCCTACATGCTTTTTTCTGTAAGTGATCCACAGGAAGATTTGCTAACAAATTAGACTCATGTTTTCTCCTTGTTAACTATGCAAATGCTGGCACGAGCTCATTCACCACTCTTCCCAACTTTGCTGGCAGTTTATTATTTTGAGATTATCCTTAAAGCTGATCTAACTATTCTTATGGTCAGCATTATGTATTTGATGCTAGTTGATATTTATCCATTAAAAAACACATGCATATTCATTGTGCAACTACAAAGCCAGATACTGCCTCAGACACCAGGACTACAGTTGTTCATGCTAACCCCCCCAAGGAGTCAACAAATGGAGGAGACCAGACAACTCTCAGTGCAGCTCCTTCCAAGGGACACCATTTTAACTACTGGCTGATCTGCCTGGAGCCAGATGAGGTTCTAATATGATACACAGTAGAAAACACTAAGTGAAGGTAATTAAGAACAATTGTTCTTTATCTATTGCTGCATCATCTGACTAGTTCTCCATAGCTGGCACTATAAAGACCAAGCTGTATATAATGTATATAAACAGTATTTTATAGAGTTTCAAACCAACAGGCTCTAAAGTGATGTTCTGTCAGAAGATCTAAGACACATGACCACTTCCAAAGAGCAGAATTTCCCTGCCTCTTAGATTCTTACAGCAGAGAACGAAAAGATGCACATTATCCTGAGTCTCCAAGATTAAGGGTGAGTTATTTTGGAGTATGGTAAAGCCAATCTGGGGTATAAAACACGAAGGCTTCTATGAAGAAGAGATAGCTTTGTTGAGGTAGCTTGACAATAGACTTGGCAGATGGGCATGGTAGTAATCTATAGCTAAGAAAGTTCTGCTTGCTCCAAAGATTATCTGCTGTCAGACTCAGCAGGAATACAGACTTGGAAAATCAGCCCTGAACTGTGGGCCGGACATTGTGCTTCCTGCCACCCACGGCCCTTGAGCACCTAAACGAAAATCAGCTCTGTCTCCAACACAGCTCCAGACTCTCCACAGTGCTCAGCATGTGGCATTCTTCCTGATTTTTGACCTTACTGTACTTGATCCACCTGTGACAAGGGTCTCCATATGGTTTGAACACTACTGTAAACTTCTGCTTATTCAGTTCCTCGTATAGTGCAACAGAACACACACACACACACACACACACACACACACACACACACACACACACTGGCAAAGCTTGTCATTAGATAGGACAAAGCAATGACTAGCGTGATACCTCATTAAATTCTGCTTTGGCTTTAGCAAAGTTGGTGAATGACCAGTGTCTTCTCTAAAAATGGGACTGCCATTGGTCTCTTTGGCTTTGAAGGAGGGTTTATCTGGAATCATTCATTATTGACAGTGAACAGGCTCCTCCTGGATAGTTTTGAGGACCCCAGGATGATCAGGCAAAGGAAAAAGATCCATCAAAGGAGATCTGAATGGTGGTTTCATTGTCTTTTCCTATCTGTCTTCTCATATGTCAAAGGAATCTAAAGATACACAGTAATTCCAGGTGCTACGCTGATGGCTGACAGTTCAGTGTCTGCAACAAGAATTTTAAAACTAATAGAATAAATAAAACAGACCTGGGTTTAAATTCTAACCTCAAACTTACAGTGCATGATTTAATACATTGCCAATGCACATAACACTAAAGCTTTTTTGGGTGAGTTCTGATGTAATGGAAATGACAGGATCACTGAGAGAGTCCAGTAAGAGCAAACACAACTTCTGGCACCATAAAGGCCCTCTATGGACACCATCCTTCTTCCCTTTCCCCTCTCTCTATATCTATACTTCTGAGGTGACCACACAGTACTCTGCATGAGAACTCTACTGGGTCTCAGGTTTTCAGATTTTTGCTGATTGAAGTATCCAGCTGTGCTGAAATGATTTATGTAAATGTCAGCTGGGGATGAACACCACAACAGATGAGTCATTTTACAGTGCTTCTGAATGGGCTGATCTTTCCTGAGAACTGGGTCTCCTTATGAATAGTGGGAGAGACCACCCTAAGACTCAGGGGTTCCTTAAATAGCATCCTCATAGCATCAATTCCTTTATACAGAGGGTCACAGACTCCCTAAATTATCCTACCCAGGAGTTAAGAATTTGAATCTTTAAATATGACAAATCTGTGGTTGAGTTCTGATTGCTACTCAGTAGTCACGAAACTTCTTAGAGTCCCTGTGAGAACTATCTGAAGCACCTGGGGCAGTGTCATCACAGAGGGCAGTCAAGCCCCTTCCTCCATGTGCTGGCCAGAGTTCACCTCTCAGATGCTGGCTGATGCCTAGCAACCTTTTCTGGGAATTTGGTATCACAAGTGCTAAAGGAAGGCTTTCTTCTTAAACCCTTTCATTTGGGTAGCACATTACAGTGTCAAACCTCTTCCTGTCCCTGATTTCATTGTCACAACCCCAAAAGGCAGCAGACCAGGCCTCTACCCTCTCTGGCATTTGGTCTATATCAGGGCTTGGCAAGCAAAAGCCTCTGAGCTAGATGAAGACTGTAAGGGTTATGCAAGGGTTAACCGACTTAGGGTGAGCAGCCAATAGGAGCCAGAATCAAGGCAGGACTGAATAAGGTCTACCTCTCAGCACAGCACTCTCTCAGATGTTCTGTACCAGACTGAGATCACAACATGCTTGTCTGAGCTCTCAGACTGACACAAATTAGTGGCTTTACATAGCAATCAACCAACCAACATGAAAATGTAATGTACAATAGCGCAGTGATTCCTGAAGCTCGCCTTCCAGCAGTCAGAACACAAGCAGACAGGCTGCCACTTGTATATTTACCACATTCACTCTGCAGAAGCGCCTGCATCCCACCCCTGTTCATGGACCCAACCCCAATATTCATGCTGATCATTATTTAGCAACGCCTGTCTTCAACCTGAAAGAAACTATAATTATTGTTCAGTCATATGAAACCTTCTATCATAACTAAATAAACATGGTGCTAATCAAAGCTTGAATATACTTTATTAAAAGGTTGTTTAATCTTATACCATTACTCCTAACTCCCTGCCAAAGTAGCTTGTCTCAATAAATGTGGCTAAAAAGAAAAACAAAAATGTTTCCCTATTAAAATATAAATATCAGTTAGAGTAATCTGAATATTCATCGTGGTATGTAAAGGTGCTTTCTATATTCAGGACTTCAGAGGTTAAGGAAATAGCACCTCATAGATGGGTTAATATTTACTAGTGCCTAACGGATGTGTGGTCCTTTCTTGATACATCATTTTAGTGGGAGAGCTTCACATTTCTTTGTACTAGAAAAATCCCTATATTCTTCATATTCTTGGAGAGGCAGAGCCCATCTCTGTGATAATATATGTGTAATTAGCTCCTTATGTTACCAGTATATCATGGAGACATTCTGATTTACATTATACATAAACTCACTATCAGTTTCCTGAGATAGGTGGAACCCATTCTGATAGAGCTCATAAAAATCGGCACAAAATGTGCATAAATCCTGACTAATGACTCAAGTTAAACAGACCTCAAAGGGTGTTCTATCTTCTTAAAATTCCCATACATTTTTCTTACAAGGGAGTTACTATTCTGCACTGTAGCATGTGTTTTATTATGAACAGCAGAGTTCACTGATGAATTGTGATGGCGCTGCAAATCAAGTCAACAGCTTAATTGGCTCAGCAGGGTTCAAGGATGCTTTTCTTGCTGGCTAAGCATAAACTCTGATAGCCTGGGGCATGGAGCTTGCTTCCTGGCCTTCTGGCAGTCTCACTACAGAGAATCTTACTTACCTCAGGCCCTCACCCTCAGGAGAGTGTTGTCTGCAGTACTCCAGAGTGTAGGTCTCTGTGGCCTCAGGGTTAGCAGGCCGCCATCTAACAGTGGCTGTATTCCAGCACACAGTACAATCTTCTGCATGAATCACAGGTGTGGAAGGTGCTGAAGAGGGAGACACAATATACACTCTGATCATTATTTAGCAGTGGTAATAAGGCAATACCAACTCTGGGGAAAATACTTAGATCTTGTTTTATTTTTAATTTTTAATTTTTGCATCAAAAATTTATCCTGAACTAAAACTCAAAGGAGATTAACACACACACACACACACACACACACACACACACTAAAAGTCTCTCTCTCTTCTATATTACACACTGTCAGATTCTAGCTCATCCCCAAATAGTCCCTAACAGTTGCTTTCTACAAAGTCTGTTTTCTTTATACAGCTACTACATAAACAAATACAAATATTCTTTCCCTTCTCCTTTTACCCAAAAGGTAGACATGATCTTGTTCCTAATAGGTGGTCAGTACAAGTTTGGCTGGGAGAATTGCCCATTTTTGTATTTTAGGTTATTAGGACAGGGTCTTGTATAGCCCAGGATGGCCTGGAACTTACTATGTGTCTTGAACTCCTGTCTCTGCCTCCCAAATGCTGATAGTATATGTATGAACCACCATTCTGAGCCAAATGCTTATTTTCAAAGGTAAGATGAGATACAGGACTAATGGGTAGGAATAAGCTACTTCCTCCCTGAGGCAGCTATAATGATCTTACAGGCAAGACAGCCTTGATCAAGACTGTTTTCATGTTGCAGCCCTTGTGAGAAGCTTTCACCATGAGACTATGCCAGGTGAACACCATGACTTAAGCCATTCTGTGTTCTTCTGCATCTGTATAACTTAGCCCTGTCTTCCTACCTTTCAATCATAAGCTCTATAAGCTGAGCCTTTTAAAAATGATGTCTTTATTTTCAAACTTAAGGAAAACTTATAGTGCCCCACACCCCAATGTATACTTCATGTCTGTTCATTATTTCTTTGAGAGGAATCTGCTTCAGTCAACACGTTATGTCCCACTGATTATTTAAAGCATCCTGTGCAGGTCTCAGCTCTGGGAGCCATTCCTAATCCTGCCTTTGGCATGTCTTAGTACTTTCTTGAGTGCTCTATGATGATCTACAGCCTTATGAAACATTCCCAATGATCTGCTTTTTTAACTCTGATTGTCTTGCTCTATCATATTGCTGCTGTTATTGTATGTGGGAATGATTCTGGAGCTTCATGCGGTTGGGTTTTTATGCTCTACTAGTGAGCTCCATCCCACACACCACCTTGGTCTTATTTTATACCCATCATTTTGCCCAACACCTAATACATAGCTGGTGTTTCCTAAATACTTACTGGTTGATCTCAAGAGTCTGTAAAGAATTGAGTGTTACCTCATACTAATGTCTTAGCATCTACTTACCTGTTCTAAAAATTGCTCTTTCACTGGGCAGGCTACATCCAGTGAAGTTGATGGCCATCACCCACACTTGATAACATCGGTCAGGTTCTAGGTCTTCAAAAATGCAGTAACTTTCCTTCACAGTCAATCTGTATTCTTCTACCAATTCTAGCACAATACATAACTATGAGTTCAAAGGTGACTTCTAAAGTAAACTAAAAATTATTAGAAAAAGTAGTCTATGATTTTTGCAGAGGACTCAAACTGATAATTTTACAAACTTTACATTACTGTATAATAATTATCTCTTTAGGATATATAAGAAAGCAATAGTACTCTAAAAATTGATACTTAGGATGACATAGAATAACTCTTGAACATTTACCACAAAGTAATAACATGTTAGTACATGTCTGAGGTTCATAATCCACAATTAAAGTAACTTATTTCAAAGCAAATATCAAACTTGTATAGAGTTGATGTCACTTTAAACTTCAGTAACATAGTCTCAGAAAAACCCCAAGAACAGATGCTAACCTTCCACAGGAGTACATCACTGGAAGGAAAGACAGCTATGCGCTTTTACCTGAGATTCTGTGGAAGAACTTTACAGACTAGTAGACAAGTTTGCTACTCAGTATGACTTTCCAGAACTTTCTGGAGAAGTCTCCAGAACTTCAGTGCCACCCTCTACAAGCCTAGGAATTGACTTAACTGGGGAAATAGGAATTAAGAAATGATTGGCATATGGGAACATGTATAGAAAATCTGGGATCTGATGGGCCATGCACTCTGAAGGAGATACACCACCATGAGCAGCAATTGAAAACTTGTTTATTCTATACAGCTAAACATGGAGGCAGGTTTAGCTAGTATTGGTAGGTCTTTATGGGAGCAGACTCAGATGTAAACATCGGAAGGTGAAGGCTAGGACTTTAATGTACATTGGTCAATCATTCCTAAATACCCATACTTGGACCAGAGGAATGCTTTGCCACCCCTCTGAGCCTCACCAAGGGAAGGCTTCGTCACTCCCATGGATCTGAGACATTGGGTACTTGGCATGGTTGTGCTTATGTCAACAACACAATTAACTCAGGACCTCATTCTTTCCTTACACATAAACCCAGGTTTTCTTCCACACCCCACATTTTAGAATCTTTTTAACTATACATTTCTACTTATATGGGGAAATATTTAAATTTGATAGGATAATGAGCTATTACCAGAAGTTGAAATTGGTTCATTCAAGACTTTTTTTTTATTTTAAAATTTCTTGAACAGTTTTACTTTAAATATTTTTATAGAAAGTATTGATAGATACTATTATGAATGCCTACCTATTTGGCTTTTTATTTGTTTGAGGTGTGGGGCTTTCTGATGCAGGGTCTCACTCTGGAGCTCAGACTGCCCTGGAATGCACCATTCTCCTGCCTCCACCTCTAGCGTCTGGTGTTATAGGTACAAGTCATCTCCCAAGTTCAGTGACACACTTTAGACCAATTTAATTATTTTTACTGAAGAGTTCTCTTCCTTTAAAAGAATGGTTTTCTCTCTGAAATTAGCATATGATAATTTTTGTTGTCTTTCTGTATCACCCCCGGCATGTCCCCATCTCAAAATATCTCAAGAAACTTAAGGCTCCAAGTCACCATTAGCTACAAAGCAAATTCTAGGACAGTCTGGGCTATGTGAGACCCTGACTTTAAGAAAAAATAACTAACTTTTAAAAGTGATTTTGAAGTCTCTACCAGAGTGAAATGGACTACAGTTCTTTCCTCATTAAAAACAGAACTCCTGGGTCTGTAATGGGGTGTCAATGGTGCCACACGCTCATCTAATTTCCCAAGTATGAGGGTCTGTCTTCAATTCTTAACACAGAATGCCAGCATTCCCCCACTGATTTATCAGGAAGTACAGCCTCAAGCTCCCTGGCTCTGAGGTCTTACAAGAAGTTCTGAGTAGAGAGATCTTCACAAAAGCTCTGCTGGTAAGGCCTGACATCTGCTTGCCACACCAAACAATTTTACTTCTATCTACCATTACTTTGCACCTCGGGATGAGTGTACTACCCCTAGATCCATGCCTTGAGGATTGTGAACATAAATTAACCTTACAGGCTTCTTTGAATCTGCAAACCTAACATCCAGTGTTGTGTTTGCATTAAACGTTTTGTGGAGGGCACTGGTCTGTGGACAGTTCATTCCCCTCTATGGAGCAGGACACATCATGCTGCCCTTAGACTTCAGCACCAGTTAAACCTCCATTCTCTCTGAAACTTTGGATCCTGTCATTTTGAGAGCTCAAAGTGTAACCTGAATCTGAATCTTAATTATAATATTCATGTTGACTATTATGATGATATTTATATGCTTTTCCTGATACCATTTTCTAAATTGTTCTTTCTGCTAATATTTTATTATGTGCTTGTTGAGGGATTTTGCTGTCATTCTTGTTTTTTAAGTGGCTCTAATTGTTTTGTGGAAATTTACACACTTCACTATGTATATGTGCATAAATTTATATGCATATATAACATGTATATACTTAAGTACTCCACATTAAGATGCAGAAACACAGGCCTTCAGCTGTCACTGCATAGCAATCTTACCGTCTAATTCTTGGCTGTCTTGAGGCTCCTCCACACAGTACACCTGGAATGAGTCCACAATGTCCTCCTTGTTCATGCTCCAGTACACTGCAATGGTGGTGCTGGTCGCAGAATTGGGTTCCTGCGGTTCTAGTCTGGGAGGCTGTGGGACTAAAACAGAAGCACAGTGCACTAGGGCTAATGTCATTCTGTTGATCAATTGTTTTATTTAAGGTATGTTTAACATGTGGTTAAAAGTCCAACAATATAGAAATGTATGTGATAAAAGCAGGAGGGGTCCCTGTTTCTAATACACAGCCCAGCTTCACTCCTTGGATACAGCCAGTGTCAGGACCGATGTATCTCCCTACAGAATGTTTCCCAGGCATTTCTGTTGCAGCATCAGTAACACACATAGAAATGAACAAGAGTGGTCCTAACTACACAACACTGTTCTTTAGCCTTATACTTAGAAAAATAAACTTACTGGTTTTGCTTCTTAAAATCTCCTAAGTATGCTTTTTTAAAGATAAGAAATGCTATACTGTTCTATATTGACATGATT
The DNA here is from genome assembly GCA_004025045.1 of Sigmodon hispidus. Lineage (NCBI taxonomy): Eukaryota > Metazoa > Chordata > Mammalia > Rodentia > Cricetidae > Sigmodon > Sigmodon hispidus. Next base: position 84,133 of record PVIH01002025.1, read on the forward strand.
TATAACAATAAAAAGCAGTGAGTCCTTTTCAGACAGTTCTAGTATCTTCAAGGTGAAGAAAGACTTGCATTAAATACTAGACTAAAATTTTAAAACTACAATCCTTCTCTTTCTAATATGGTATCTCTACTGATTTTTAAAATTAAAATGAAAAACTGACAGGGGGTAGGAACAACCTCTTGATGGAATTATAGGTAAATTTTAGATGCCTAATGTAATTATGTGGCTCTGTATTTTAAAGAAAACAATATTTTCATGTGTTTTACTGGAAAATTTTGAAACTTATGGATATTGAACATTAATGCCATGTAAACCAATCTCTGTGCAATTATCTTTCTGAGTTTATTACATATGATCATTGAACATATTTTATACAACATAGGAAAAAGTTATTCTCATAGTTGAAAACATGTCATACTTTTAAAATTTGCAAGTGTGTCATCCCCAGCCAACAGCTTCCTAAGAGATAAGCTTCCTGGAATAATATCGGCCAGATTGTAAGCTGACACTCAGGGGAAAGAAAACAAAGGTTAGTTCAGCAATAAGGTCAAAATGAGAAACAAAATGAGTGGATTTGAAGAACAGAATAAAAAGACAAATTGAAATGATTCAATAGAGATAAAGAGGAAGAGAAATAATGCAATTATAAAAAAAATGAGGAGCAGTCTGGAAGAATGGTCAGGTTCATAGGCTTCAGAACAAGGCTGACTTCAGGCCAAATGTAAGACCCCCAGCTATCTGCATCAGCCTCAGTTTTTCCACTTTTTAAAAAAATGAATGACTAATAAATACCATTACACCCTAGGTTGTTGCATGAAGCAAGACAATGTGTACCAAGTGTTTCATAAATGTCCCTGACTGGAGGCAGCATCTGGATGACAAGACAGCCTTGGCAGGGACACAGAAAATGGAGACAAGAGCAGGAACTTCTGACAGTGTAAGCTGAACTGGAACCCCAGTACCTGGAAGGTCAGAGAGGCCGCAAATGACAGCAGGCTGCATGGGAGGGTGAATACCTGCCTGCCCTGGCCTTTCCCCAAACACTAACAGTTTTATCTTCCAACACAGCTACACTCTAAAGGAATCCACCAGAGAGAGATGATCTAGCAAGTTTTCATGTTACCCAGATTTATGGAAGAATCAAACAAAACATTTGAACTATTATTAGTCTTCTTTGAAGCAGTGTGGAGAGCCTGGAGCATGAACAATGTGAATGATCTTCCCACTATAAATTATACGTGGACCTGGAGCTAATCTTGTAAAAATGACAACATCTTTCTATATTCTTTTCTCTCTAGCACAGCTTAGCAAACCTAACAACTGAAGCCAAGCCTGCTGCTTCACCTAGTTTTAAGGTAGAGCCATTGTAGGGAATTAAGCAAAGCAGAGAGTAGTTGGCTAGAAGTAATTTTGTTTCACATCTCTAAACTGCACACGCTTCTTGGAGTGATGGCTAACAGTCTGTGACATGTAATTCTGTGGCCTCTAAGCTATACAAAAAAGCTCTCTGAGTATCAGGTACTCAAAACTCTATTTTTACAAACGGACAGCTGTATACAAGGAAACCTTTAACCTTTAAGACGGTTGCTCTATTCATCAGAGTCTTATGTGAAGCTGCTGCTGGAATTTAATGCCTCTGATGGACATAAGCAAACACCTTTCCATGTGGGACAACTCTGAAGAAAATTTACTGCAATAAATGACTGAATTATTTATTCTATTAAAAGTGTTAGGGTTTGAGTATTTTGTAGGGGGAGTTTTGGAGGGAGGCTGCCTCTTTAAAAGACATATCAGCTTCTGGATAGTTCCTAAACTAGAACCCTTTCTACAGGAATGCATTTTAAACACAGCTGCTGCCTGTGAATCAAATTTGACAAGGGTACCTCTCGATGGGGACATCTGAGCACCCTGTACAGTAAGCCGAATTCAGCCACCAGGAAAATGGCAGCTTTGAGCATTGAAATATTGCATTGCCTTGTTTGCTAAAATAGAACATTAAAAAATAATTTGAAAAGCTGGCAGGATGCGCTGACAGCTGAGTGGGAGGCTCCTGGCTACAGACCATGATGCTGAGCTGTGAGTTCTCTAAGCTAATCTGTTTGGCTTGGGGAGGGAGGAGTAAATAAAGAAGAGAAGGAAGAAACTGAGTTGAAGAGGAGAAAAGTACCAAATGTGAAAGTATTTTATTCCTTTTTACTTATCTGCTGGGCTACTGGTGTGAAGTAATTCTCTTAAACAGAGGAAAAAAATTCTAGTTTTAAAAAATAGAATAAAAGAAGGGACCTTTTGGTTCCATCCACTTGTTCTCTTCTTTATGGTCCCCAGCAGAGTCACCAAGCTTCAAAGGGACAAGTACAGCATCACAGAGATAAGCGGCTGGGTGCTGCTTTATTTTAGAGTCTAGCTTTAAACCTTCCCAGCCCACACCCATCTTCACTCAGCTACAGAAACTTGACAAAACAGACAAGCAAGAGCCACCAAGTTCCATCAAAGCAAATGATGTGTTAAAACGCTCACCAGCCACTTGTTTCAACATCTGGTCACTTGGAGCTGAGCTGTCATCATAATGCTCAAAAAGCGAGAAGGCGGCAGGTATGTTCTCTAAGGAAGCTGTACTATCCATCGCAGAGAGCAGCCTGCCAAGGGAATAGAACTCCACTAAGTCAGGAAAGCATGAATGATACAGAACCAAAGAGGTCTTCCCCTTCACTCGAAGCTGCTAGGAACAGCTGTGGTTTGTATGGGGCAAAGTTCCACCACCCCAGGTATCTATCCAAAGGCACAAGGAAATAAATGTACATCTAAAACCCAGTTTTTAGACGTCGTAGATAGCTGGTGATACTTCTGTTTCATCCTTAGGCTCTCAAATTTTAAAACTTTCAAATAATCTAGCATTGGCTTCATTTCTTATAAATGAGTCCTGAACATTACTTTACATCTGTGAGTGTTTTATTTCCTGAAGGATATATCCCAAACCAGCTGTAATTGTTCTCAATCCTCAACATCAAGCTTTCAATCATACTATAAATAGTACTTACCTACTCTGTGCCAGGCTCGAGCCTGGGAGTCCAACTGTGAAAGCGAGGCCAGTCATTTTAGAAGACAAGTCTCAGCTTCTGTAGACCCAAGCCCACTCACACTAACACTGAGCATTGGAGCCAGGAGACACAGAAGCATGCATACATACAGAACCAACAGAACTGGCTTTTCCCTGAGGGGCTAAGGAGGGGAGGAGTTTACAAAATGAGCTGTTTAGCCAGAGGAGCTTCAGAGGAGGCCAGGGTTCCTTGCTTGATACTCTCATAGAGGCCTGGAATGCTCTTCTAGCAAGGAAGCCAACTAGCCTCCTTCTGAACTTTTGGGTTTTTCACCACCAGACCCCTCTCTGAGGCCTTTGGCTGTTGGCACTCTCTCCTCCCAGAGAGACTGTCACAGTGCCTTCCTTACCTCAGCTCAGCTCTCTGTTCAGATGTCAGTGCTGTGGAGAGAGGCTGCCTGTCCCTGCCAGCCTAACTGCTATTTCTTTCTCTGTTGGTTTATTTCCTGGTATTTATCATGGTCTAGTTTGTTCAACAAAATCTAATTTGCATGTAGGAAAAGACTGTCTTATTCATTATTGTATTGCAATGCCTTACTTGGTGTACAGTAGAAATTTAGTAAATATATCTTGTTTTAATAAGAGGTCAATGGTTTAATCTGTATAGAAATCAGGATCTCAGGCATAGTAAATCTGTAAATCTGGTGTTACAATAAAGGGAGGAAATCATGAAATATTTAAAGAGTCACTTCTATGCTTACTATTGTTAAACATGATAAAATCATAACTATTTGATTTGTGGGAATGCTTCAGTGAGGACTTTGGAGTATAGAAATGAGTGGAATTTGTGAGGCAATAGAGGGAGTAAGGGTAGCAGATGATAGAATGACATGAGCAGCCGGGAGATGCCCTGGAATTCCGCTCACTAGAGAACAGAGCACACGGTGGGAAGCAGGCAAATATGGAAGCGAAGGATTCTGTGACTTGATCATGAAGGCTTTTCACACACACTGAAAATTTCTATTTTATCACTTAAGATAAGGACAGCCACAGAATTGCTTATAAGCAATTATAAGGGAAACGTAAACAACCCTGGCTAGAAACTGAAGATGAGAGCCAGTACACAAGATAGGCAGTGAAGTGGGCTAGGAGCCCCCCACTGATCTAGATAAGGGGAGATTAGGAGCCTACAATAAGGCTTTGGGGGTGGCATATGAAAATAAATTAGGATCATTATTTTTAAAGTGGTGATCAGGACTGAAGAAGTGACCTAGCAGTTAAGAGCACTTGTTCCTCTTGTAGAGGACCCAGATTCAGTTCCCAGCCCCCACATGGTGGCTCACAACCCAGTTCCAGGGGATTTCAGTGTCCACTTCTGGTCTTGGGGTCCAGGCATGTATGTTACACACAAACATACATTCAGGCAAAACACTCATATCAAAATTAGTTAATTAATTAATAAAATGTGGTCAGTGTGCACTCTAAATCGTCTCAATATATTTCCCAGCCTAACTACAAAAGCTGACTCTAGATACACAGTAAAAGGTCTGAGTTTTCTCTTGCACACCAACTCATTCAACTTGAACAACAAGCTGATATCCTTTTATAGGTCAGTCCTATAATGGTTGAGACTATGCAGTTCATTATTATAAGACAGAGGTACAGGCTGGAGAGATGGCTCAGCCGTTAAAGGCTAGGCTCACAGCCAAAAATATAAGACAGAAGCACAAAAGCATAGAGGGATGAACTCCCTTAACAGAACAGCATTTATAAAGCAAAAAAAAAAAATGTGTTGCTCAAGATATGTAAATTCGGGTCTAAATATGCTTGACAGCATTCCTTAAGTTAAGCATTTTAGTGCTGAGAAAAACCAATGAATATAAAAGCACTGTCTTCAGGGATATAATAGGAAGGGAGGAAAAGGCAGGAAGAAGCAAACAAGAGAAAATGAACTAGACTTTGCACCTCCTATAGCAAGGAAGGAGAAGTGATAATCTTGAGGACTTAAAGTTTGTGTGTGTGTGTGTGTGTGTGTGTGTGTGTGTGTGTGTGTTCATGTTTATAGAGCTTTCTTCAGTTGCACATATTTCTCACCAAATCTAAGAGTTGTTCTGTCCTTTATTTCACTACATAAAAATACTGGTTATCCCAACACCTACATAACTCATTGAACATGGAGGTGTCAAACTGATGCCAACATAGTCTCCATCCCTATGTTCCAGTGTGTTTGGTACAGGAGTGTACACTACCAAAAGAGAAACATAAACACCAACCAAGACACAAACCCTTTGATCCATAATGGTGTCCAGCCTGCAAGATATACTTTGGTAATAGTGGCACAAAGCCTGAGGGAGTAACCAACCCAAATCTGATTTGACTTAAGGCATAGTCTATAATATAGAACCAAAACCTGACACCACTTAAGTGACCAAGAACCAGTGACTAGATAGCCCAGGACCTAGGATATACCCAAATAATACCGGTCTAAAAACAGAAAAAAAAAATATGCAGTGATAAAATGACTTCTAAGGATACTCTGCTATACTGATAGATCAGTGCCTTGTTCAGCCATTGTCAGAACCATGTCAGAAGCCATTCCTCCTGCAGCAGATGGAAACAAAATATAGAGACCCACAGCAAGACAGTGTGCAGAGAGTGAGAGAGACATCGGAACACTGAGCCCAGAACAGGATGTCTTTAGCAAATCCCTCCCTCCAGAGCCCAGGGAACACCAAGAAGGAGGAGGCAGAAAGAGTTAGGAGCCAGAGAAAATGGAGAACACCAAGGAAACAGCCTTCTAAATCAACAAGAGCAAAAGCTTATATGAACCACAGAGACCGAGGCAGCTTGCACAAGGCCTGCGAAGGTCCGCATCAAGTCCTCTGTGCATACACTATGGCTTCCAGTCTAGTGTTTTATGAATTTCCTGACTGTGTAGACATGTCGCTCTCTGATTCTTGTGCCTTCTCTTGGGCTTTTCTTCTTCTCTTGTTGGTTTATCCTGTCTAACTTTGCTGTGATAGCTTCTGTTTATCTTATATTTTATTTTGTTATTTTTTTAAAAAAATAATAAAATTTAATGAATGAATTATAAAAACCTAGCCACTAGGGTAAAGGTTAACATCTGAATTCTATCATTTATACCTTTTGAGAGAAGGAAAATTAGTTCATCCAGTAGACTGACACTGGGTATATGGACCATTCCAGGACAGGCCTCATGTTGAAAGTAATTGGCCAACATAGAATAGAATCCACCGTTTACAGTCTGTGCTTTTATTCAGTTCCAGTTTGGTGTTTTATGTACTGTTGTTGTTGTTGTTTCTGCTTGGGTGTTGTTCTATTTTATTTTCTTGGTTGAGGGGTTTGCTGTATTGGGTTTTTGTTTGGTTGGGGGATTTTTAGAAAGAACTTAAAGTCAGGTTGGTAGGGTAGATCGGGAAGAGGATCTGGAGAGACTCGAGGAAGAGAAAATATAATAGACATATATTTAAGTTCAAAAGTTATTTTAAGTAATAAAAATATAATAAAAATATTGATTAACCCAAGTGTATTCCCTTGTGATATGCAGCAGTAGTAAAGATTAATTCATTGTCAATTGGGAATGAAAAAGAAATTAATTAAAATGACATGTAAATTACAAAATTGAAGCATAAAGCCAAAGGAATGGTGTTTAGTATGCAAAGGCCGTCTATTCATATTAGTGGTAATCAAGTATTTAGAAAAGCAAACCATCCTTCCGTCTCTTGAAAGTAAAATCATTTATAAAATTTTTTCTGGTCATTATCTTACATATATGAATGGAATAAAAATAATTAAATATGCATCTATGTTGTCCAGTGTATGTAAAATGGCTCTATAAATTCACATATTTTTAAACTTAAAAGTCAATAATTATATTACTGATCTTTAAGTTAAAAAAATATATAGATCACTTCTTGGGTATGAGTTTCTGAGACTCATCCATGGGAAATGGTAAGGAACCTCACTCTAACCTACAAACCTCCAAGGAGTGGGGATGGGGCTCCAGGGTCTGGGACATCTCTGTTATCCAGAGGGTTCAAACACTGTTAGTTTTGGAAACTGCTTAACCTGGGGACAGAGTGAGACTCTCATCTAGAGGTTCTCAAGCTTGCCTGTCCATCACAATCACCCAAGAAGCTTCTGATGCCCAGAACATACTTTAAACCAATGAAATCCAGAGTTGGGACGTAAAAATCAAGCAGCATCAGCATCAGCATCAGTATCAGCATCAGCAGGCTCTGTTTTGTTATTTTTGTCCTTGTTTTTATGACAAGGGTTCTCTGTGTTGCTCTAGCTGTCCTGGAATTCACTTTGTAGACTGGGCTGACCTTGAACTCAGAGATCTGCCTGCTTTAAGGCATGCGCTACAATAAGTCTGGTTTAACATCAGCACATTGCACCTTGTGTAACTATTCACAGTATAGACACTGTTATAAAACACTCACCGACTTGTGCCAACACTAATATGTAATGGGTCTTACAAAGTATATTGGTACTATATTATAAGCAAATAAGGTTCATTTCTATAACTTCAACTATCTGGAAAAGATCAAATTTCCTATTCAGACTCCATATGTATATACAGATATATATGTGAGTGTGTGTGTATGTATGTGTCCCAGATAAATATTTCTGATTTCATTCTCAGCTGTTTACTCACTGCCATGCACTTCGGTAGAAATAAGCTCAAGATAATGTTTATAACTTATAAATAGACATTTACGAGTTCACTAACATACTAAAACCTTGGGCTCAGCTAGCAGGGAAGATGTCAAGTTCTTGCTGTGGGGCAAGAGGAAAAAGGTGCAATCAGCATTTGGATGGTAGCAGCAGACGATCCAGAAGACAGACAGAAGTCTCATGTCTGTCTTCTTAGACAGCATTTTCCAATCATGTCAGTGTTTTGCCCCTCAAAAGAATGAAGAATCTTTCAGATTGAGTGTTAAGAGCATCATCAAAACAAAACCCAGTCACTAGGGAAAGATTCATTAGATTAGCTGAGCAGAAATAAAAGGTTAAGTACAGAACTTTCTTCTGAAGAGGAAAACAAGTTGTTCATCGCAGCAAAGAATGATTGCTTTGAGTGTTCATATTGAACCAGTAAGTCTAATCATTTATAATCCTTTTTGTTTTTATTCAGTAGCAGGAAAGATGGTCAAGATTAGATTGAAAATACAGGCTACAGTTTAGGAAAGCAGTTCAAAATCTACACGACGGTAATTGTTATTTAACCAAAGCACATGCAATTTTCTTCTGAAGCTGTCATTTAATGTTTAAAAGCACTACATCTAAGAGTAAAAACCCAGCAGCTCAGTGATGTGCTTTTAATTGGCAGCCCCCCTCACCAAGCATCCCACCATGCTCTCCTCAGCCTTGCTATGTTACACCATGTTGTATATACCTTTCATTGATTTCTTCAAATGACTTGGGTTGGGAGAGAGGGAGAGGGAGAGGGAGAGGGAGAGGGAGAGGGAGAGGGAGAGAGAGAGAGAGAGAGAGAGAGAGAGAGAGAGAGAGAGAGTCTAATTAACATCAGAAAGTAAAAAGCAACCAGAAGCTTTTAGATCCAGCAGGCTAAACAATCTTTACCCCTAGGCATCCCTCAGGCCATTTGTCTTGGGGACTTTAGGTTGAATCGAAGAGAGAGTGGTTCTCAGAGTGGGCGTGAGAGCTGGGAGGAGGGAGGAACCTTTATGTGCATTATGTCTTGTTCTCTCCAATGGCCAAGGCAGATAGTAGGCTGCTATATTCTACACCTATGTATTATCAAGTATTTTAGAATTCTGTGAGACAAGGGAAAAATGACTTAAATTTGTTCAGTGTGGGCTTTACATGTAATGGAATCAGCAGTTATCTTTGAGGTATATCTTCTATCTATTTCCAATATTCTCCATTTTTTCTAAAATGTATAAATATCACCACCAAAGCAAAAACAAATGTTTCCCCTTCCTAATCTGTTCTCCTAGAGAGAAAGAAATATTCTCATTAAAGGTTATTGATAAGCACAAAGTGTCTTATTAATGTTATAGTTTATAAGAGGGTCCTAATTTAAAAACATTTACTTTAATTAAACATAAAGCCACACAGTGACTTTAATTCTCCTCTGCCGGTGGTCATATTCACTTGATCTAAATTTTCCCTGGCTAGAGGTGTCTCTAGAGGCCAGTCATGAACTGTTATAATGCCTAGTTTTGCCTCAAACTATCTTCCAACTTCCCTGGGGTTCTGGGAAGATGGGAATGTTGAAAGGGGAAGGAAACCTGTCTCTCTTTTCAGCACAGACAGGTTTCCTATTTGACAATTAGGCTCATGTCTGTCCTCTGGGAAAACATCTGTATTACTCCTGGTTAATCATAAGTGTGTAGAGAACCAGCATCTTCTGGATCATTCTAGGGATTTATAAGGAGCAAACTAAGGTACATCCCAGAGAGGATTGCTCTCCACAAGTCCCTTGTTTGAACTAAGGAAT